>JAVSBS010006159.1:22303-49970 GCA_033124195.1 Coracias cyanogaster
ATGGGGCTCTGAGCAACCTGACCTAGGTAGAGATGTCTCTGCTTACTGTATGGAGGTTGGACTAGATGCCCTTTAGAGGTCCTTTCCAACCCAACACATTCTATGATTCTATGATTCGAAACTCCTCCATGCTTGAAGAAATCACTCATTTTGAAGAAGTCATTGACTCAGTTATTACTATTAGAAAAAGTTGTTTCTCTGCAGCCACGTAGGTGCAGAGCGTTTGTCCAAGCTTTCACATCAGTGATTTGCTTCTTTATCCAGGGATTTATCCCCACCTGTGCATGACCTTATGAATGCACTTCTCGGGGCATGTATGTGTTCTTATGCAAACATTTCGGTATCGATACGCATGCACCCTTACATCTAAGTGTGCGCAGATGCTTGTGAGCCAAGGTGAGTGCTTAGTCTGCAGAGCTTGATTTACTGCTGAAAATAATAAGGTGCTTTCCACTCCCACATAAATTCACTACCTGCTTGTTGCCTCTCCTACAGAGTGAGGACACAGACACTTGTTAATTTGAGCTACTGCTCCAAACTGTCAAGTTTCTCTCTGGCCAAGCAGTAGGCGAGCAAAGCTCCTCCTGAAAGTGCTTTTTCTGAACCCAAACAGAACATTCTGGCTGATTTAGGACGTTGATTATGCAGGGCTGGGGGGCAACTTGTAGCTTCATTTTTTACCACCACTCTCTTATCTCCTCTGCTTTACCTGTCCTCTCTTTCTTCTCCTGAAAGTCTTTGCCTGCCCAGGAAATATCAAGTGGAGAAAGCATTCCTGAAGGGGGTTGAGGGAAGATGAGTTCTCCCTGGGGAACAAGTTTTGGTTCCAGTTCACACTCCTCCTTATGCCAAATCCTAAAACTGCAACGTCAGCGCTTCCCCAGCCCGGTGATAATCTGGAATCAGATCAGTCTTCTCAAGACCTTTTATTTTAGACATGAGAAAGTTGCCTGAGACCCTGTCTGGAAAGAACATAGTTACCACCTTTGTGGAGAGAGCAGCTGGAGCATAATGATGCTCAGCAAGATGATAAAACTGGTACAAGAATTAAGCTCTTTGGGGAAGGGTTTGTCCTTTAGCAATATGTTGATGCCGCGTCTGCATGTTACCGCAGCCTGAATGCAATGAATTTATATAATAGCAATGTGATGCACTACACTTTTTTTTTTTTTTTTCATGCACAGTATCACGCAAGAATATTTCTAGATTCCAGTTTGCTCCTGGAATTACTAATTATAGTTATTCTGGCATAGTAACATGCACCTTCCGTACTGAGGTGTAGCTTTATAAAGTATCAAATGAGTCTGGGACAGGTTGCCCAGGAAGGTCTGGTTTCCACAGAAGGAGAATTGGTTGCAGTGGCACGATAGAGAAAATAAGCCCCGTGGAGTGTCCCCTCTGGAGGGGAAAATATCTCAATAATCAACGAGAATCCATTGCAGAGGGCTGTGAGATGAAGTCCTGGTGGATTTATTTGAATCACCAGAAAAAGCCTTGAGATGAGGTTGTGCACGGGGCTATTAAGAAACTGTGTGGCCATGGGTGAAAGGCTGTGGTGCTGTCACAGGCTCGGAGATGCTGAAGGGACTGAAGATGGACAAATGTGTCCGATTGTGAGTCCTGTGTTAATGAGGGGGAGGTTTCAAGCACATTGATGTGTGTGGCCTGGAAAAAAAAATAGGTAGCAGCGATATGATGAAATCTGCGCCTAATGAACAGTTGTTCAAGTTAGCCACGGTGAGAAAATGGTGAAGAACAGCAGAGGCTTGAATGCTTTGCTGAAGAAGTGCCTAATCCATAAAAAATAAGCTTTTCCTTACTTTTTGTAAACAAGTAAATGAGCTTTCACACTTAAAACTACGGAATGGCTCTGCATTCTGATTTATGAAAGACGATTGTAGCTGGCAAATATCAACAGATAAAAGTTCGGAAGATCTCATATGGGATTGTCTGGAGCAATAATTCTCATTAAACTTGCAGTTAATTTGAAAATTTAGCAGCAACAAATGACATTTTTAAACCTGTTTTGTGTCACAGACACTTTCACAGGATGGAGGTAATTTAGAAAACAAATTTTATTGGATATTTTTAGTGGGAAACTATATTAACAACAAGGTGAATCATTTTTAGCAGAGAATCATGATATCAGGATATTCAACTATTGGTATTCAAGGAAACACATAGACTGGAAGAGATAGATCTCCTAGGGAACCCACTAAAAATACCTTGAGGATTATTAATGTTATAGATAAAGAAAATTAAAAGAACAGTGACAGAATGAGAGCAGGTGGTGAAGAAAAAGGCCCATTCCCTGGTGTCTTCTATAAAAGATATAGGAAATGACCGATTTTCTTTGCTAGATCAGACTATATGGATCTGTCAGGCCCTCAAGTGCTTACCTCCTGTGATTGCCAGCTTGAATCTCTTGGGCTCCTTTCCCCAGCCCCACTAATTGTGCAGAGCAGCCAATATGAGTGTAACGACGTCTTTCACTTATTTTTTTTTAAGCTCCACGGAAACCTCCACTCCCGTCGTCTCTCTCACTTCATTTTCCGTCCCCCACAGAAACCAGATATGGCAACTACAGGGTCATACCTGGTTCATCCCAAAATATTTGTCCTGTGTCAAAGAAATGTCACTTTTTTCCTGGAAAGTTTCTACCTAATTAGCTGCCCTCTTTACTTGCAATTTTGGGTCTGCTGCCCTAGGGGACAATGCATGCTGGTTAAATATTAAATTAAACATGTTTGAGAAAATAGGACTGCAATATTATTATTTTTAAAATATAGTCTTCCTTTGGCTTAAGCTTTCTCCTCCTTTTTTTCTGTGCAGGACCAAACCTGAAGGGCTGGGTTTCTGAGAATGTTTCCGCAGGATCTCACTTATCTCCTTGATTCTGAAAACATTTCTTTAGGGGTTTCTTTGAGTGATGTTCTGTAGCCACAGATGGAGAACCACCTTCTAGGGCTCAGAAATGTGTCCAGATGAAGTTCTTTTCGACATAAGACCTTTTTTCTTAAAGCAGGGCTAAGCTCTTCATGAACGGTGTGGCAGCACTGGTGCTTCCACACGGAGGTAACACTACCAGAAGGCCAATCATCACATGGCTGAGGCATCTTGAAGCCAGTTTTCAGCCACTTAACTCTTCTTCCTGCTCTCCCCTAACTAGCTTTTGCCAAAGCTCCACATTTTTTGAGGTGTGATGCTTAGACCTATGGCTGGGTGAAAGACCTTACTAAGAGCTCAAAAAAAAAAAAAATGGAGAAGTAGCCTTGGGCAAAGATGAGGGCGTGTCTTGTAAGCGATGCCCCTGAGTCTATATCTGAGCAGGATCCTGCAGGTTCCTATTAGATACCTGTGTTCATTTTGACTGCGTGACACCTATCATCAGGTAGGTACCCACTTTTTCACATTCATCCTAACCGTGCTTCCTTATCTTGCTGAGGAAAACGTCATATGGAACAGTGACCAGAGCCTTTCTAATGCCAGTGTGTAACTTCTGCTGCCTCTCTCCTGCTCGCAAGACCCGTTACCTTGTCTTGGGAAAACAACTGTAATTGCCTGACATAATTAATTCTGATAAACTGAAGATTTGGAGCTAGCACAAGTCTGAGAACGAAGCAGGGATGAGGGGAAACAGCAAGGGATTTCAAGGAGCAAGCACGGGTTGAAATGGTGGAAATTCTTGGCCAGCTAGAAGGTTACACATGCTATTTTAGAGTTATAGAGACCACCACCAGACTTGCCTGTTCCTTGGTCTAGCTGGTATTTGGTGACTTGCTTTTCTTGGGCTTGTTAGAAAGCCTCAGCTGGGGAAAGCTTGAACAGAAATCAAGATAAAGCAGGACAGATGCCTGTTGAAAAGACACCCTAAAATGATTTCTCTGACTGATGAACCTTACCACTCTTTCTTCCTCCCTCCTCAGCTGTTGCTGGTTCCACAACAGTTTTGCCATCGAGCTGCAATTTCATATGAGATGTCCCAAAATTATTTCTCTTCTAGTCATGCCCCACCTTTATGTAGAGACAAAATCCTGAGTCAGATAATGCTTCACCTTGCCAACTACTCCATCACTCTCCATATAGCAAGCTCCAAACACCCCTCAAGCAATCAATCCTACTGCTTCTCCCCCCTCCACCCACCAATTCTCTTGCCAAGAGCAAGAAGAGCTTCCCTGTTCCCAACATCCTGCCACTCTAATTTAACAGGTGTCTCACAAAGTCTAGACGTTTCCTGAATTGCATGTAAAAAGCTTCTGCTCCACTTCACCCCCATTAATCCTGCAGCTCCAGGCCCAACAAGGCTGAATGTCCTCCATCGGCTCTGGGTGAATTACAGTTTAAATGACAACCGTGCAACTCCTTGGCAGTGACTCTATGCCCTTCGTTTCTCTATTTTTGTAGATGGAAGGGAAGAAATGATAAATTCCTTTGAGGCTGCTGTCTGTCCCATTGCAGCGGGAATTAACAGGGCTGAGAGAGTGCAGTGCAAATTGGAGAGCGTGTGCTGTAGCTACTTGGTAGAGCACCATTTTACAAGGGAGTAAAAACCCTTTCTCTCAGACTCTCAGGGTGCCTGTGTTGATTGTGTCATAGATGCAAAAGATGAAAGAAGGCTAATGGGGTAATTATCAAGTCTTTTGGTGCCTCATCTCCTTTCTACAGAGCCTTCCTTGGCATTAAGTTCAGTCATGTTGGCCCTAAGTAGAGCTATTTGCAGTATTTTCTTTTAAAGTTTTCTTTTAGATAAAAATTACTTTTTTCCTCAAACAAACAAAAAAACCCAGAGCAGGTTGCCCAGGATTGTGTCCAGGCGTGTTTTGAAAGTCACCAGAGAAGGAGACTCCACAACCTCTCTGGGCAGCCTGGGCCAGGCTCTGGCACCCTCACAACAAAGAGATTTCTCCTTCTGATGAGGTAGAACTTCCTGTGCTCCAGCTGGTGCCCTGTTGCCCCTTGTCCTGTCACTGGGCACCACTGAAAAGAGTCTTACCCCATCCTCTTGACAGCCACCCTTTAGCTCTTGATCAGCATTGATCAGATCCCCTCTGAGGCTTCTCTTCTCCAGCTCAGCAGCCCCAGGGCTCTCAGCCTTTCCTCCTAAGATAGATGCTCCAGGCCCCTCAGCACCTTCATAGATGAGCCAGCCCCAAGTCCAGGTTTGTTGCCAGACTTCAGGCTGGCAGAGCACAGGCTCCTTTCCAACAGGCAGCCCCACACTGGGCAGTGTGGGGGTGGTTTTGGGGTGACCTTGTCCTGCCAATGGCTTCCCAAGACCAGCAGCACGGGAAGCAAGCCCTGGACGGGCTGGTTAGTCCATGTATCAGCCTATTAGCATTCATAGACAAACCACGAGTGAGGCAAAACAGCACTGGGCTGGAACGCTTGGAACAAGGGTTCCAAGGGTGACCGCAGCCCTGGCCACCATGCAGGAGGTCAGGCTGGGTCAGGCACAGCAGGCCTGGGACAAGCAGCTTTTGAGGCACAGCACTTCGTGGTACAGTTGTACCCATCACTGTGATCGGCCGCAGTGGATCCCTGCACACAGAGCCCCATAAATAATTTAGTCTTTTTTTTTGAAGTAGTGAGTGTGCAGCTGTGTCACCAAGGAAAGAGGTCCAGCGGTGGGGCTGGGTGATGCCACAGGGGTCAGCCCCATGTCTGGAAGATGAAGGATGACAGTTATAACTTGTGCACGCAGAGACTTGACAGGTCTGTGTCTTGGGGCTGATTTTCTTTGTGATATATCAAATGCATTAATTATCAGAGATAATATCACTACCCATTGATAGAAATTAAATCTCTAAGGAATCCTCTTTGGGCACCTGGTGATGGGAGTTTAAGGCAGTGCCTGGCAGGCAAACAGCCATGCATGGAGCTGGTTCAAATCCCTTATATGGGGCACTGATTTGCGTAGGCTGGTGATTTTGTTACACAAAAGATAAATCCTCCCTTGTCAATGGAATTCAGGATATGGACCTGCTCCTCTGTCAGTGCTGTGGCCACGGTGGCTTGCTCTTGGTGGCACGTTCCCCAGCATCATGCACACTGGCCTGGGAGAAGCCATCTGCTTGATAGCTTGTTCACAGAGCCCCACATTTCTAAGATAAATGCAATGAATTCTGGAATTGGTAAAAAATGAGAAGGGAGATGAGAAGGATGAGCGATATCTACTTCTATGCTTTTCTTGCCTGGAATATGAAAGCATACTCAGACCTGTCAAGCCTCAAGTAAGTCTGTAATTGCCCGAATTTCATGTCCCTGGTGGTGTTCCAGCTCTTACAACACCCCATATTACTTAATGAGCTGCTGGCTGTGTGTCCTCATTTCACTGGGACACAACTGTGGGCCTGCCATGGTCTTCAGAAGGCCGTTAGCAGTTTGGAGTCAACCAGGGCAGCTGATCCGAGTTGGCCACAGGTGTATCCCAGACCAGAAATGTCACGCTCAGTATAAAGGGGGAAGTTTGCTGAGGAGGGGTGGTTTCCTGCTTGGGTTTCTGCTGACATCTACTCTTCTTCCTGAGGGCTGCCTTCCTGTACAATGGCCATTGTACATTTGCTGGGCTAAGTATAACTTTGTTTATTTTATATTGGCACTGGTATTAGTTTGGCTGTTTCACTAATTTTTTTTTTTTTTTTCCTCCTCATTTCAACCCTCGTGTCCCCTCTCCTTTTCCTGATCCCCGTTCCTGGCTGGGGAGAGGTCATCAGCTGATGGAGCACCTGCTATAGTTTGGTCCTGGATATGGGCTAAATGCAGACGCTGTGTAGCTGTTTGTCTCAGTTTATATGCTACATAATGTTATGGAGGGAAAAAAAGTAACAGCAGTTTATTGCCCTATTGGAAAAAAGAACAAATAGGAACCAAAAGCTATTTTTTCTGGAAAGCTGCCCTGACATGGAGGAAGGTCTTTGGTGCTGGGAGAAGCTTCATGATGCCCACAGGGTGTGAGGTGGGAACAGGCTGGGCTGCCCTCTGGCCAGGGTACAAGGAGTGGGCCACCTCAACTCCCTGTTTCTGCATCCCTGCTGCTGCTGGGTACCTAGAAAGTCCTTGAGTCCCCCTCCCAGGCAGGGTGCTGTTGATATCCTGTGCAGGAACTCGCCTCCAGTGATTTTAGCACCTGGTGAAGCTCTGCCTGTGATGGTTCTGGGCAAAGCTGACATGTTCTCACATCTCAGGAGTCCCTGCCTGGTGTGCTCACAGCTCAAGGAAAGGCAAGATCAGTCTCTGTCTCAGTTTCTTTTTTGTGGTACTGGGAGAGAGAGAGCAGTAGGTGACATCTTTGCAGGCACTAAGACATGTATCTCCCTGGTTTACCTGAAGTCCTTTATTTTGTGGTAGAGGTTGTTACAGTAGAAATGTCTCTTCTAGACACAGCATTTATGTAAACTAAGGCGGCCACTGCTTGTCTTCTACCTGTGAAGGCAGGCAGAGTCAGTGTAGAGTCAGCAGAAATAGTGAGATCCAAGGAGACAAGTGGGAAGAAGTTCAAGTTGCTAAATCAGCTCTAAGCTGCACAAGAACAGCTCCTTTTCTTTAACGCTACCTTCTTCCTATATATTCTCCCATAGTGATGCATCAATTGATCATTGCCAACTTCAATAAGTAGTATGTGAAGTATCCTTCCAGCGATAGGCTCCAAAAGAAGTTAAGCCATGCAATGAGGGGAAAATTTAACTAGTTGCATTGATTTTTTTCAAAGCAGTTTTCTAAACTGTAGATTCTGTGGCAGCTCCAGAATCTGACACTAGTGGAACAACCAGCCTGTTAAGAGCCACACATGCAGCAGAAGGAGAGCATCTTCTCAAGAGGGTCTCAGAGGTCTCATGTGAGGCTTCACTGCAAGATACAAAATGCTGCATGTATCAAGAAAATATTTCTTATTATAGGTGAAATACTAAGACTACTGGACTGTAGAACACCAAATCTCTGAAAAGAAAACAAAGGTCCTCCTGAGCGATGGAGAAAGCAATGGATAACCTTGGGTCACAAGAAGAAACATGGAGAAACAAGAACTTTGCAAGTGGGGAAGCACTGGCTGAGACTGCCCTGCTGCCAACACCACTGGCATCTACACAGCCTTGCCTGCTGTAAAATCACCAGGAGTTATGTCCATCTTTATGGATGGCATTGGCTCGTGGGCTGTTCTCCCATGTTTCAAAACATTTTAGCGCTAACGTAGCCTATTTCACACATACTATAGAAAATCCTGCCAACCCCTCTGGAAGAGGGCCAGCCCTTTCTTACTCATACAGCTAGGTGTGAACCAATATCCGTTCTTATTTTGCTATTAAATTGTGATTGCTGTTTCAATCAAGCAGTCTGCAGCTGTTTTTTCAATGCTTCCAGCATGAAAAGCAAGTAGCAATGAGGGCCTGGCTGGCGGAGGGCTCTAACACAGCCACGGAGCGAATGTCTTGAGCTTTCCCTGTCCTGCATGTTCAACCTTTGTCTGCATACTGCACTGAGAGGGAGATCCAGCACTCAGGGTCATCTCACAGTGGGACACGCAAGGAAGGGTGAGTGGACTTATGATCTGAGAGGTCTGCAATTTTTCTCTTTCCTGGTGTGAAAGTGGTCAGGCCCACAAAAGAGGATGCTGAAGTGAGAGCAATGGCATCGGGAGAACCTTAAAATACAAGAGAACTGGTGGCCTTTGGGGACAATTCCTGCTTTCTTCTGCTTACTTCTGGAGACTGTTGGTTGCGAGAAGCTCTTGCAATATGTGCAATGCCCAACATGGCTGGCATGTAGCCGTCAGGGCTTTTTGCTTTTAGATGCCTCAGCTCTTGCTAAATATCACTGCAACATGGCAAGCTTGGCTCCCCTGCTAGAAAACCCAGGAAAGCTCCAGCGACTGTACCGTCACACAAAACAAGGATGACCTGCAGCTCTGAAGGTCTGTCTCGGGTATGTTCCCCCACCTCACAACAGCTCCTGAGCACCACTAGGTTTGGCTAGTTTAAATGGTAGCAAATTAAGTAAGAGTCTTCTGAAAGTAATGGGAGCTCCATTACTTACAGAAGCTAACGTGAGTCCTGAGGACATCATACGGTCCATCTGCTAGGACAGAGCAGAGTTTCCTGCTATCAGGAGGTGACACTGCCCTCTCCAAGCTGGCAGGTGAAATGTTCCCTCAGTTCATCTGGATCTGACACCTTTTTCCTACGGTTTACCCTTTTGTGGAGGCATTAGAATGACCCTACTTTCCTTTATTTCTACACTAGCATATGTCATCTTTACCTAAAAGAAAGGGGAAAAAATATTCAAGGCCACTTCATCACTGGAAAATTAAGCCATCAATGGCATCTCTTCATTTGTGGTCTTTGCAAGCTCTTACATCTTGATCATGTTACGTATGTTATCTTGGTGGTTTTCTTCTACAAGGAATCTTTTTCCTACATTAAAAAAAAACCCCAACAAACTGTACAGAGTTTCCTGGAAACATTACAGAGGGATGACAGTTCTCTCCTGATAACTCAGAAGATCTGGAGGTTTGTGCTACATAGGTTAAAAAACTGATCTGGAAATTAGATGTTTGTGCAGAATTTTTGGTCGATCAGCCTATTATCAAAATAGAGAATTATCCTCAAGTATTTACACAAACCAAAAATATACAGGGCATTAGATGAGGACTTCCAAGAGAGCCAAAGGGAACTGCATATGAAAGACCACAGAAATATACTGGGAGAGATTTTTTGTGTTCACCTTTTCCTAACACCTGTTCTGTGCTGATAATCCTGTCTCTCAGAAGTCGTGATCCTGAAGCAGGCACCCCCAGCTGATGTGCTTTCCTGGTGCTGGCAGTACCCCCAGCTGCTGGAGCTCTATGCCTCCTTCCTCACTCTGCTCCTCCACTGCATCCTTCAGTGTGCAGGAAAGTGAGATGAGATATGGGGACGTATGGTCTGCTAATGCATGGTCCTGTCCCAGGCTGACCACAGCGAGGTTCCCCACTTGGGTTTCCTGACAGCAATGGAGGTGATGTAATATGGGCTAATGCCCCTTTGAACTTAGTGACCTGGATTAAAATCCTGGGTTCGTTTTGATTTTTTTTTTTTTTTCCAGAAATCTTAGAAGGGAAGAAAAAGCCTCAGAAGCACCAGACTTAGCTTTAGTGGCTCCCCACTTTGACAACCAGCCTTTGGAGGCTTGTGGGTTTATGACCTTGGAGGTGGACTCACACAGTCACCTTCCTACCTACTGCAATTTGGCTACTGAATTTATAATGAATTTGTTTCAGGTTTTTTTTGAGTGATGGTTGAAAAACCTCTATTTCCTCTCTACGTTTTGGCCAGCGTTGCTGAGAGGGAGATTAAGGAACAGGGAGATCAGATACCTGGTCACGAGAACAAATGAAACTGTTGATTGTATATAGCACACAAATGACAACGTATTTCTGAAAATACGGTGCTGCAGCTGGTCAACAAAATACTTTGTTTTGATATTTTAAAGGTAATATTAAGAAGCTGGCCTTTTTGCTATTGATTTCCCAAGTCTTTGGATCAGCCTCGAAATGCCAGAATAGAGCCTAAACTCTCCAAAGATAATCTGTAACTGGTGCCACTTGCTTCTGTGTCAGATCCATCGCTGTTTTAACCAATGCGTGGGAAGTCCTTTCTCTGCCAGTTTGACTTCTGGTGATTTCTGATTCACGGTGCAACAAATACAGCTTCTCTGGTGGCTTATTTGCCCTGGAGCAACAACAGCATGAGATGAATGTCACTAAGCAATCAAAGAGAAATGAAAATATGTAGAGATAGCGCTGGCACTGCTGGCAGATAGAGACTGATGAGGAACAGCTTGGGAGGCTCTGACATTCTGATTTGCAACCAGTAACAAAAGTACAGATCTTGTCCTTTTGGGCTTTAGGCCTGGGAAGATGTTATCCAATCTGCTCACTTAAGCCCAATTGCATCTCATGTATGGTGAGGTCCTAATTATGTATCTTGCACACAATTTACACCACTAATTGCTTTCACTTGCAGAGCATGGCAGCTGCATTGAGACAACATTCCTTAGGTGAAGAGGCCCTAGAGACCCATTTAAGTATAGTGGATTTTGTAAAATCCTTGCAAAGACAGAGCACAGCAAAAGGGGACTTCTAATGAACACAGTTTCTTTAAAACCAAGAAGCAGTAGAAACTCCTGGCTGTCAAGAAGAGACTCTTGCCCCTCTCTTCCCATGGCTTGTTACCATATTCCTTGCACGACCTTGGCTAAATCAAAGATGTTTGTGAATTCTTGCCTTTAAAACTATGTGAAATAGGGTTTGGGGTTTTTTTTTTTTCCAACCATCTGAGAAACCAAGTGTTTCACAAATGCTACATATCATTTATTTCCTTCAGGGATTTATGCTTTGAACAAATTGTTCTAGCTCTTGCTGTGGGGCTTTACTGGCTGGAGAAACAGCAGCACACCCATCACTTTGCTTGAGCAAGAAGCAGTTTCCTCAGGGGAGACCTACTCATCACAGAAGTCTCTTCACTGCTGTTTGGGGAATCACAGGCTTTTGGCTAAAATCATCGATTTGTGATCCGTCAGTGCCCTGAATCATAGGATCATTCTGGTTGGAAGAGGCTTTTAAGATGATCAAATCCAACTGTTAACGTAGCACTGCCAAGAGAGGCACAGCTGCCTGGCTTTTGAGTGCCATCCCTCCCTGTGATACCCTTTTGTGCTTCTGTTGATCACAACACAGCCTGCTGCCAGCCTTCACTTGCCAAGGGAGGGCTGCTGGCTTTTTCCTAGGCATTCCCTGGGGCTTGTGTGAAAGCTGTGGCTGCCTGATGGGATGTAGACCCTGAATACTAATCTACCTGTGGAAGGACTTCCAAGAAAAGGCAGGGAGCACCGGCCCCAGGCCAGAGCTGGTGCTGGGTCTGCAGGCAGGTCCTCCTCTGCTCCCCAGGCAGGCAGCGCAGCTCTGCTCGGCTGGATGAATCCCTCGCTGGTAGGCAAATGCCAGAGAAAAAACCCAGAAAACTGCAACCTGATGTTTTCTCTTTCCAGGACTGCTTCCAGAGGGATCACCCTTGTTGTTCAGTCAGACTGAGCAGCAGAAGGCTTGAGCCTTTGAGAAGATCGTAACAGGATTTAAGGCGTAACAGGAGGGAAGCTTGAAAGTCAATACTGGGGAACTACAGGAAATCTGACGGGCTACCACTTGCTCTGCCAAGGTGTGCAACTTGGAAAAAAGAAACCTCTGATGCCAGAGGAAACTCTAGCAGACATTCAACCGGATTTGGAGACTGCAGCTGAGAGAATATCCAAGTTAATCCCATTTTGGTCACCTAGGGCTATTTTTGCATCTATTCCTTTCCACTTTCACGGGAAGGGGTGGGATGCGACACTGCAGCCAGCGTTTGCACCCTGAGGGCCCCAGCCTTATCTGCGCACCCATGCACTTGCTCTCGGCAGAGGTCAGTGGGCTATGGGATCACTCTCGAGAGGCAGTGGCTGTAATTCAGCGTGACAGCTTTTCCAGGCTCCGTTCCACAACTCCGTCCGTTTGTCTGTCTGCTCAACAGACCCCTGCAGCGTTACCAAAGGGCCTGCTCTGAATCCCGGGGAAGCCAACTCGCAGCCTGTCAGTTTGTTTTCTCAGGAACTTTGGCAATGCTGAACGTTATTGTCTCTTCACTTTCATGGAACTATAATTTACATAAGCATAGGAGACAAAACCCACATCTGAAAAAAAAACGCTTTGATAGATTTGTAACCATTGTTTCCTGTTGGGGTGTGATATCATAATGTTCAAAGTAATCACTTCTGAGGAGCATTTGTGAATTTCCACAGTACTAAAGTCACTGCAGTAGGTGACTCAATTCCACGTTTGATTTCTCTAAAATGCTGTCCAAGATAGTGGGGAAAAAATAGTGGGCACCTGGTATCAGTTTTATAATTGGGTTTTTCCATATTAGAATGGGAATTTTGTGAAGACTCGATTAAAAGGAGTGTCCTCCTATTCTCCTGTCACCCATCAGACCGCGTTGCACATGAATGCCAGCATGCTGTCATACATACTCTTCTCTTGTTTGCTGCTCTCTGTGCAAGCACAGAATTGCAGTTTCCGTGAAATTATCCGGTATACAAAACGTCTGCTTGTAAGTGGCTATTTAGCACCTTAATTCTGTAAAAAAAAATGCATGCTGGTAAAGCAGGTGGTAATAAATACTGATTTCTCATTCTTTCAGGATGAAAGTTCTCTAAGTTGCCCATGTAGGGAGACAGCTGTCAGTGTGAGTACATTGCTTTTAGAATATCATGAAACTAAACAACCTGGGGGTTGAATGTTAGCAATGCTGGATTTTAACACTCACTCTTTTCATTTTCAGTCATGTTCATGTCTTCCCATTGCTGAGGTAAGTTCTGTTTTTTTTTAAGCTATTGTAAGTGTTAAAGAAGTTCAGTATTAGGTTTGTTAAGTTTGTGCACTTTGCTCCTTATAGAACTTTTGCTTTCGGTTACGAGGAAGATTTTAATACAGTGGTAGCAGCAAAACTGAGCTTGATGAGTAGTGGTGGGGAGGGAAGCAGAAGTCCTTCTGCTATTGGTGCAATGAGAACCAAGCCTAGAGTCAGGCAGAAGTCCTCAGTGGACCTGGCTTACAAAACAAAATATACAGGTTCTTGCTTTGAAAAATCTCTGTGAGACCTTGTTTTATGGTTCAGTGTCTAAACACTGAGTGAAGCCAGGCCAGAGATGTCAGGCCTCAGATGCTCAGCTCTAGGCGGATCCAACATCACTGCGTTTTTGTAAGCCTCCTCAGATATTGGTGAAACCCAGCATGAGCTGAAACTATACTTCAAAGAGGTTACTTTTAGAGCTTGAGGTTTTCTGAGCAATGCCACAGGTGTCTCTTATGGCACACAGTCATTTGGTGGTTTACAACCCCCCCAAAGTACCAGTTTTCAATAGAATGCAAAATACGTTATGTCTGATTATGACTTGCTGCTACATTTAGGAATACATCCCTCTTCTTTCTGTAGATAAACACAAAATACATTCTAGCTTTTTCTAATGCCTTCTTCATTTAACAGCCCGGCCACGAACTGGCGTGCTTTGTGGAAGGAACCGAACACATGCTGAAAAACAACATATCTTCAAAGTCAATAGTTGAAAGACTAAATCTAACCTTTCAGATCCAACGGGATAGAAACCTCTGTGAAGTAAGACTATCCTTTCTTTCTCTCGGTATTTGTTGAACTTTTGTAAAAGTTAAAATTTAAGCACTTTGAGCAAAGCGTTTTGATTAATTTCAAGTGGTTTAAAATACTTGTTTTGTGCGGGGGCCAGTTATGACAGCTGTGATGTGTGTGAGGCAATGGAAAGCTATTAAAATAGGCAGAGGAAGCAGGGAGATGGGTTCTGCCCCACGGTGCTCTTTCCTGTCTCCAAGCCCCTTTAGCATGAGGACCTTTTAAACATAGATCTCTGGCAGAGAAGCTTTATTTAAATTGTTTTTCTATCCTTCTGTCTCAAAATGTTTCTACACTAAATATTAATGATATAAAATACTCAGGGACAGGTTACATGGGGCTCTGAGCAACCTGCTCTAGTTGAGATGTCCCTGCTTCCTGCAGGGGAATTGGACTAGATGAGCTTTAAAGGTCCCTTCCAACCCAAACCAGTCTGTGATTCTATGAAAACCAGAGAACTGATGTGCAGAAGCTGCAGGCAGAGGCATCCTTCTTTTCTGGGGCATTAATTCTACCTAAGATACAATTTCCTCCAGGATGCCTGAGATTGAAATTCTGCTGTGACCCGCAGCAGCTTGAAACTTGTGATGATGCTCAGGAAGACTCCTGGATCCCCAGCTGCCTTTTTGGAGGCAGTGAAACACTCTTTATTTACCTACTAAGCAAAGCTGTTGTGTAATTCAATGCGATGCAGAAGACGCTGATGCTGCAGTGTCTCAAGCTCCTCCAAGCCAGCTTCAAACTCGCGAGGGGGAATGTTGTTAGAATGGCATTGCAACACCGAGCAGACCCATTGCCCCATCATCCCCAGCTTCTCACGCTGCTCCAGCTGTCTTGTATTCTGGGCTGGAACAGCCTGGTTTAAATCACTTCAGCTACATGACAGTCCAGCTGTCACCTTAGTCACCATGAAAAGCCGCTCTGAAGGAACAGTTCTTTAGGAATTGTTTTTGAAGTCCTTGCTTAGCTCCAAAGAATGAATATTTAAACTGTTTCATCTAAGTCCTTTATTTTTTATAAAATCTTTGGTAACCCAATCTTTGTCCTTTCTTCCATCGCAGAGCCTGGCACGTGGGCATCAATGCCAGTACAAGACGAAAGGAAACGTGAAGGAATTTTTGAATACAATCATGAGAACCTACCAAGCAGTCAATAAAAACAGAGCTTAAACCCCCCAAGTGTAAAACTTAAAAAAAACCCAAACTCTTCGCTAAGAAGGGAGAACAGAATAGTTATTTATTATATTTATTGCCCACCTGAAATATAAATGTAGAAATAACTGCTAAACCAATAAAACTATCATTTACCTCAGCAGCAAAAGTATTTAAGAGTCCTCATTTTATGTTTTGTACTTGGAGAAAGGTTTGAACATTCTGTTTTCATGCCAGTGGGTGTTAAATTCCTTCTGCAAAGCTCCGGTCCAACAATCTCACTCACGTGAGGTGTTATAACAAAATGCACACTCTGACCATTGTATAGAACCAGAAGTATTTACGGACTTGAGATTTAAACAGAAATTCTGTATTTTCTTTCTGCGTCACTTTTATTTTTTGATAACATCTACAGACCATGAACAAGACGCTCAGCTTCTTTCTTGCAAGGCTGCAGATTTTCCTGCTCATAGCCACTTTTTTCTTCTAAATATTCACTAGTAGAGAACTTGTGGATGTCTTAACATACAAAAGCAAGACCATACCCGGGGTTAATCACAAGTTCTTAATAGGCCTGTATATTCAAAATGTGTTGTGGACAACCGTTTCTTTCTCAGGATGGACTTAATATGGGCTTTGAAAAAGATCTTTCATTAGTGCCATGAGCTCAGATATGCTTCTCTATCGCCTCTTTGCTCAGATTGATAGAAACGAAAGAGACAAAAAGGGAGATCTGCTGGAAAAAATATATATATAAGGGGAGATGCTTATCTCAGCCACCTCTTCCAGCCTTGCTAGTAGTTTCTTAGGCTTCTTCACCCAAGGGGAAATCCCAAACAGGTGTGATAAGGTTAGATTTCATCTCCATTGAGCTTCAGAGAGGAACAAAAGAGATTAGGTGTTTCAACAGAGCTGGCCTTTAAGATGGAGGACCTTAAAAGGCCTCCAATGACATCAGTTTTTCACCACCTTCACTGGACTGTCATGGATTTTTCAGACTTCAAGGAACAGACACAGACCTACAATTCCCTTTTGTTTTTCAGTGTTATTGATGGGATAAACATGTTTCTAGGAACAAAAACATGATGGAAATGCTCATCAACTACATTATTATTCTTAAGGTTTCTCTTAAGAGAACTAGGTAGAACTAGATTGTAGAAAATGCATCTGATCCAGCTATATAAAAGGAGCTGAACTTATGTAACATATACCAGATCAAATGCATTTCTTGATGTGTTTCTGCCACCTGCTTTAAATATGGTAAGAAGATAACAGAAATTAAAATATAAAGGACTATTTCTGTGGTAACACCTACGCAGGTGAAACCAAGAAATAAAACAACTATTTTGCTTTTCTCACATTTTTGTATCTTCCTACATTTTCTACTCCAAGTTGGGCAGTCTCCTCCTAAACAACCATTTTTTCCTTCAGATTCTAGTGCAAAGAAAAACCATCCACATTTCTGACCAATCAGCAGAATCCTTACGCATGCTCCTGGCCTGGAACAGGAGAAAAAGGCTCATTAACATCCATAGATCTTACTGAATCAATGATGTCAGATCTCAAATTTCCCAATATCACCTCCCTAAATACTTTCAGTCTTATTAATAAGTTCCAAGTGCATGTCCAAGCTATCTCATTGTTTCCATGACGCTTCGCTTTTCTGTCTTTGAGCGTGCAGCCCATCAGCATTGTGTCTAGTCATAATCTGTAGCAAGTGTAAAATCTGAAAAATGTTGATTCATTTTTATAGACGAGCAAAAGACTTCCCAGGTCCTAGGGCTCAGATAGCCATTCTAACCGGTGTTTTCAGCAACTGCAAGGAAATTTGTCTAATACTTTTATTCCCAGAATGACTTCATTAGGTTTATGAAATACATACACTAATTATAAACTGGTGGCACAAGCAAAAGACGCAGAAATTCAGTTCTACGCAGCATAAGCTGGCAGGAGTCAAAGGCAGGCAGGCAGCTTCCAGTCAAATCACTTCTGCAAGACAGTACTGGGAAACTCTTGCAGAGGATTTTGAAAAACAACCAAACTTACTAAACTGCAGAAGACGCATCTGCAAAATATCTACTCATCTGACGCCTTGGTTTGCAACCTGCGTGAGAGAATAGATCATTGTGTGCTTGAAGCATTCAGCACAGAATTGTGCAACCTGAAAGAAGTGCCTCTGCCACCAGCTGTCATTGTACGTGTAATCTGTGCATCTGTGAGCATGCAAAGCGTTTGCTTGCACCGGTGACCTCCTCCACACCTCTGTAATCTAGAGGCCAGAAAATGTGGTAGTCCTCCATCTCTGAGCATTTCAACCCTCTGCCTCTCCACAGGCATATTTAGATCTTCTGGTGGGACTCTGATGCCCTGCAAGCCCCAGGGCAGCCCTGCGGGAAGGGCTGGATGTCTCTTGGCAGGACCAAACATCCCTTCCTCAGCCAGCTCCTGAGCAGATGTGGGACCCAGAGGATGCTCGTGGGCCTCTTCTCGCTCTCCTGTGTTTGGATTTCTCGCTCTCCTGTATTTGGATCACAATAGGATTGTGAAACTGCCAGATGAAAACAAAAGGAAACTAATCCATTGAGTTACTTAATTACTGTAACAAGTTCTGCCTTCTGTTATCTCAATTATCTTTCTCTAGCAGCTCTCTAGCAGCTTCGCTCTGATGGAGAGGATGTGGCATAGGGCAGGGGGGACAGAGGAGGTGAAGAAGGTCAGATATTTGGTGTATAAGATGACTTGTCTGCCCATCAATTATATTGTGGAACAAACTTACATTGGAGAATTGTTAATAAATCATGATTTTAGGAAAGAGCCCTTCTTCCAACCATTCAAACCATCCAACCATCCAGGTGTCCATGGCAAGGTGAGTGCTTGTTTTCAAGTATGTGCAGTTCCACCCTGCCTGCCTTCTACAACTCACATGAGGAAAAGGAGGCTCTGAACACTATTTATTCTATGATTTCTGAGACAGAAACCCTCACCATCTGAGGATAACAGGGCAGGAGTGGCTACTTTCTGGAGAGTAACACCATTATCCCTGTACATAGCACCTCTTTCTTCAGGAATGTCTGTCTCGCCAGAGTTAAGTGTTGGGAATGTGCAGACCAATTCCATACCACATAGCACCGCAACTCTATGATTTTCCCCATTAGCATGAAGTAATTATAAACTGTATGGAATGAGGGATGCAAAGGCGCTTCAGAAGCTACTTCACTCTTCAGCAAGGACGAATTCTCCCAATCCAGCACACAACACTTTGAAAGGTTTTGTTGCTGACAGTGGTCAACCAAAAACCCATTCACGAGATCTGCAGTTCCACAGTCACATTTTCTCAGTTTGGGCATCCACTTAGTACCGTGGATATTACAAAACTTCAAGTGTTGTCTTCAGAAACCTGGCTAGGACAGCTTCACATGCTTGAGTTTCTGCTAGGATACTTATCAAGACAGAAGTACAGCAGCAGAGCCAAAGCTCTTGCTCTCCAGTCTGCTCTCCCCAATTTAACTCCAAGACCTGCTGCAGGACAAGCCCAAGCCCTAAGCAGTGTCAATAATCTAATAAGAAGCCATCTCCTGTAACATAGAGGCAAACACTGGTTTAGAAGACATTTTTGGAGGGATCAGAACTGCCCTCAGTGCATCTGGTGTGTCCTTGTTTGTTCCTGAGTCTCTTGCACCCCTGTAAGAACAAGTCTGGTATATGCCATGCTATGGGAAGGAGAGGCACTGGGCTGCCATTCAAATGCTTCCCAGTCATAAATTACACTCGGTATTTAAAAGCAGGTTTACATATTTCTATAAGGCAGCTGCTCTTACCTGGCTAATCCTCACAACACCCTCCTGAGGCATGTGGACAAGTCTCACTCTTCTAGCTGTACAGACAAGTAAGGAAACAAGAGTTTGGGGAGACGGATAACTCTTTTCTCCCCAACACTTCACATTTTGTACTTGTCTGAAGACAGAGTTTGCTTGTAGACCTCAACACATACCAGTGTTCAACGTTGCCGAGACACAGATGGCAGCACGCATAATATCAGGTGGTGCTTTTGGGAAGACTAAAGCCAAAGTAACTACCATGTCTAGCTCGTTTTTTCCCCCCAGATAAGCCTACACCTGCCCACAGCCGGTTACAGCTCCCTTCCCATCTTCTCTATTGGTCTCCCACTTTTGATTCAATCAACTCAAATACCTCCAAAAAAATAAAACAAAAATTCCCAGGACTTTTATGTGCATTTCGCATGGAAGCAACCACGGTGCTCTATCCAGTACAGTGTTTTGAGGGACAAACACTCTGTAGTGCAAGTCACGCACTAAGCACCAGTTCAAACAGTGATCTTTTGTCACTTTAGATGAATTTCTGTAAATAATCCTAAATGTTCACACTCCTGTTATTAGATACACGATAAATGCTGTCTTCCTACTGTTGAGACACAGAATGGATTATAGCTCAGCAGCATGGCTGAGGTAACCAAAGAAGTGCAAGAGCTGGAGAAGAGAAGGCAAAACGGTTCACCAACACAACCTCCAGTTTGCCATAATGGTCTTTTTTCCTGATTCATGTATGGGCTTTAAAAAATAAAGACACTTACAAATAAGCAATGTTCCTGAATTGTTTCTGCTATCTTAAATCTCATTGTGTAATATATGGGACAATCCTAAATTTATATCAGGTTATAATCTAGAAAAGTGACAGTAAGTAAGAAACTACATTAGAGATATTTTTCCATGTAAAAACACAGAGTAGTTTGGGTTGGAAGCGACCTTAAAGATCATCTCATTCCAACCCCACTGCCATGGGCAGGGATGCCTCCTACTAGACCACGTTGCTCAAAGCCCCGTCCAACCAGGGCTTGAACACATCCAGTGTTGGAGCATCTACAACCCCCCTGGGCAACCTGTGCCAGTATCTCACCGCCCTCACAGTGAAGAAATTCTTTCTAATATCTAATCTAAATCTACCCTCTTCCAGTTTGAAGTCATTATCCCTTGTCTATCACTACATGGCCTTGAAAAAAGTCCCTCCCCAGCTTTCTTGTCGGCCCCCTTCAGATACTGGAAGGTTTCAATAAGGTCTCCCCAGAGCCTTCTCTTCTCCAGGCTGAACAACCCCAACTCTCTCAGCCTGTCCTCGTAGGAGAGGTGTTCAAGTCCACAGATCATCTGTGTTACCCTTCTCTGAAGTTGCTCCAACAGGACATGTCCTTCCTCTGCTGAGGGCCCCAGAGCTGAATGCAGTGCTCTGGGGGGTTCTCATGAAAGTGGAGTAGAGGGGGAGACTCCCCTCCCTATCAGTGAGATCTTTTTTTCACTCATGTCAGAAATATCAGTGTAATTTCTTTTTACTTATGTCAGAAACAGCATCATCAAGAGGTTTCACAAGAAAGCAGATGCCCTTGATTTTTTTTGCTGCATTCATATTGCTAGCTTTTAGTTTCATAACTTTCAGACTAAATAAGTATTTTCCAGGGGTAATAGGTTAACCAAAAGCCCAGGAGTAAGGGGAGTTTCCCCTGACTCCCCCCAAAATTGGAATTGCAAAAGAGCAAAACAGGAGGGAAATCATGACTTAGAAGACGCAGATAATGATCAGCCTACTTCTGACTTTGCGAGCTGTGGGAGAGAAGAGAGATGTTCTGGCCGACATCAACTTCAGGCAGGATATAAATCAGCCACTGAGATATAAGATTGTTCCACGGTGGCAGAAAAAGTTTCTCACTCTCATTTTGCCGTGCTTCCATACACCTGACATCATATTATTAAGTAAAACACAATAGAAAGGAAAGCCTGAAGACTTAAAGATCCCCATTGACCACAAGGGATTTTCAGCAACACCATGCAATTAGAAATAAAGTCTGTGGTGTTCTCAAGGAAGGGAAAGTGCAAAAATGCATTTAATCATTATCACCCATTTAGAAGCAAGCACCTAAACACTAGTTGGTTTAGCACATCTCATAATGAGTTAAGAAAACAGGCATTTAGGACCCAATGATCCCCTTTATTGGTGGCTGGACTGAGGCAGCAGAAGTTGTGGAACTGTTTTGGGGAAAAGGGAAGGGAAATTTAGGTGTTTTAAAGCATGGTGTCCCTGCTCCTTGCAAACTCTGTGATACTGATGGGCCGTGGAGGACAAACAAGATGGACAGGTGAAGGATAATTTAATGCAGTTTTCACCATTCCAATAATCCTTTTTACTGAAAAGTTATGTGTATATAGCACCTATTCTACATATTTCAATATAATGCCCCTATTTACCTGGGGCATGAAGATCAGAACTAAAAAAATGTGGCAAGAATCTAGCAGACATCTTCGGTTAGGCGGGAGCTGCCATTCAGTGTTGCTGTTGGAGCTGTTCTTGCCACCCTGTACAAGCTTAGCTTTGTGTCAAACCTTGGGACGGACTAGAAGACTAAAAGTTATTCACAAGTAGACTGACTATCACATAAACAGAAGGCCTGAAAATTCTCCACGGAAGTGGTGGTTAGAAGATGACCAGTGATGACAGCTTTGCTACCTTCTGTCCCCAGGAGGTGATCCAAAGACTAGAAAATAGCTGGGGTTTTGGAATAACCCAGCTGTGCTAAAGTTTCCTACACAGAAATAACAGGGCTATGTGGGATGGAAAACTGTCCAACCTAAAAATTATCCTTCATTTTCCATCCCACTCTTCATACAGCTGGGAAAGGGTGAAGAAGAACAGGACTGCACCCGCACAGGGTGCCCTCAGTTAAGTAAGTTTAGGCACATCGTGAAATTGTACTTGGACAAGTTGTCAGTCTTCCTGACAGGCCAATTCTAAATGCATTCATGAATGGTATCTTCTCAATCAACACCCAGGTAAGTACTTGTGGCTACATGATTCATCCTTTTCAGATTTAACAATAATGAAAGGAAACCTGGCATAACTATGACTTCTTACAAGTCTTGTCTGACATGGAAAACATAATGGATGGATTGGCAATAAATTATTAAAGGATAACCGAATGTTTTTCAAATTAAATGTAAGATCTAAATGTTTATGTCCTCACAACAGAAATATTTTCAAGCACTGTCTACTATCTCACTGGAAAACCAGGGCAATGTTTGTCATTTTCACCAATGGAAAACTAAGGAAAACCTTCCATTTTTGAATGAGGTGTTTTGTGAAAACTACAGGAGAATTAATAACTAAAGACTAAATGTTGTTTGTTCCCATTCAAGTTTTCCTCAAAGTTTTCTGGAATTAACTAAACACAGTTCTACACTCGGCACTCTTCTGGCTCCATTAGGAAATCCAGTTCAGTTACTGCCGTGCTTTGGTTTTACTTCACACTTTGGTAACTCTGTATTTGTGGTCACTCCTACCAAAATTCCTGATCAACTGGAAGACCAGTTATTGTAGATTAATCCACATGGATGAGAGTGGCTAGAGCCCAACCTCATGGAATAACAACTCTATCCAATCACATACTCTTTTCCAAGGAGGACCATCCAGCCCTGTTATTTTACTACATTTATTACAAAAAGAACACATATACACTAGCGAAGGGCATCTAAAAGTATATCGAGACACAAACCAAGTCCAAAATCAGCAACAGCACACAAAAATACAGCAGTTAAAAGATAGAGCCCTGAGAAGGTCTTCACCTTTCTGACTGTATTTGTGCTCACAGCCAGGCTGCGGCACCACGTGGTAAGTCCTGACAGCAGGAGACATGTTCATGACTGTGCTCCTGGCTTGAGGTCTAGCCTGATTATTTGTCATTTTCTTGGATTAATCCCAGACTTTTAAGATCCTTCACATTAGATTGCGCAAACTTTCTTATGCCACCAAATTAAACAAACAGAACGAAGGTATGCAGGTGTGGTGCACTTAATAATTAGATTGATTAATAAATCAGATGTGATTATAGATAATGATTAGTTGCGCATAACTTTCTCTTAGAAGTTTCAAGACCAGCAGGCCTATCAACTATCAAACCTGACAGATATCTATGTGATTTGTGGTTCAGTCAGCAAGCTCGGGTTAGGAAAGCTGCCTTCTCCTATTTACCGTGTCTTTCACTGCATAAACAAGAATCAGCTTATCAGAATCCACTCTGTGCTTCTGAAACTTGCACATTTATCCAAACATCCACTCCCGGATCCCAAACAAAATACACAACAGTTCTTCTAGGAATGAGCCGTATGGCACAGGACACCTTCTCTTTTCTCAAGGGCCGCAGATTCATTGCAACACATCACTGCTGTGTGGCCCAACATCCGCTGCAGCCGTTGCAGTGCCACCAGCCACGGTGGGGATGTTCTCCACAGAATCATAGAAAGTATTGGGTTGGAAGGGACCTCCAAAGGTCATCTAAGTCCAACCTCCCCACAATAAGATCCCTTCTGCTGGTGAAGGATCCCCCGGCCAAGCCCAAAGGCTTATTCTTCTACTCATTCATGATGCTGTACTTGAAGGGTAGCAGTTGTATGAAAAGAAAACTTCAGGAGAACAAAGGAACTCACAAGGTCAGAGGACAAAAAGGAAAACATGCAAAATGGACATGCTACATCTCAAACACAAACCAACCAAGTGTCCACGCTGCAACTCCTACCCTATGATGTAGCTCAGGCTGGCCCAGTGCAGTGGGTTTGCAGTGCTTCACAGCCATGGGCTACACTAAAGAGCAACTGCAATTTGCACTCCAGACAGCAGTGGTTAACGAATCTGGGTGAGGGACCAGACACACCCCAGGCTGAGACCGGGTAGTTCACTTTCACACAGGAAGGTTGCTACCGATTCCTAGGAATCCAAGCACCCTGAGCATCTACAGCTCAAATATCAACAAATCCAGGAACTGAACTGTCCAGGGTTATCCTGTAAGCTCTGCATAAGCTGTCTTTTCTAGCAGCTGGAAAGAAAGAGCAGCAAGGTTTGTTTCCAAGACAAGTTTCCAAACTGTGCTCAGTTTATTAGGGGCATTTATTATGTGTTTTCTTGAAGGAACTTGCAAACACATTAGCAGGATTGCTGGCAATTGACCAGTGGGAACACCAGTGTAGGAAGATGTGTGACACCAAGTTCTGAGGAAAACATTAATTCTCAGGTTAGAAAGCTCTGGATTTATGGGTTTGTTTATTTTAGAGAAATATGCCTTGAGCAGATTGGATACAGTCCACGCTGTTACCACTGGCATCTGGCAGAAATTGAAAATTAATTGGTACTTGTGTCTTCTGCTTTCATGAATACAATATGCATGTATATTCAATACTATGAGTTCTGGGACAGATCCCAAGCACAGTCAAGTTTTGCCTGGCAAATGACTCTCTGCAAAGGTGAAAGGTGAACCCAGGCTCAGACTAGAAAGTTAAAACCAAAGGCTGCTCAAAACTATTGGTGAGAGTAATCCCTGCTGGTCAGGCTCTGCTGGGAGGGAGCACGTTCTGCTCCATCCGTGTCCCGATACCATCAGTTAGTGTTAGCGATTTACAGAACGACAGTGTGGGAACAGAGATAAGCCATGGGTATATATACCTGTAAGTGTAAGACACATACTCATGAGTATAAGAATTATTTCTGGGCCATTCTAAGGCTCTTTTCTGCTGTCGCAGCTGCTGGGGTTATTGTTCCATGAGGTTTCCCTTCTTTGGTAACTAAAAGACATGAGTATATAAATATAGAGAGATTTATATGTGCACACTTACATGTCACACACATGCATAGCCTAACACATTCTCTTTATTAGTCAGTGGAGTCCTCTGAGTTTTAATACGAAAAACAAATAATAGAGACTAATCCGTGAGTTCCCTCTTGTGACAGGGAGATGCTATAGCAACACCTGAAAGGAAACACAAAATAGGTTTTTTAAAAAACCAGACCTTTAGAGAACAACGAAGCAATTCAGATTGCAGAGATCGTGTCAGTTCTGCATTTGCTTTGTTCACTGGCCATTGATCTAACGTACTAAAAAAATAAATTTACACCATCTGTGCATAGTACAGAAAAGAATTAACCGAGACTTCTCTCTGGAAAAGACTGTCCCAAATACGAATCAAAAACAGAAGATAAGGTTGCTAAAGCTATTATTTTATCTATGCACAAATCCTAGGACGCACAGAAAAAATCCGAAGCGAGTGGAGGAAACTGGCCAAACGCCCTTTTGTGTGTCTAGACCATCCTTGACCAGAATTTTGCTTGCCTGCTCTGAAATCTTCCAAGAGAGGGTTCTGCAGCCTCCACAGGTAGCCTGTCTGGGCTATAACTCAGCTATAAACTACAGAGCTATTCCGAGTATTAAAACTCAAAATGTTTGCTGCTACTTCAGATCCTAGCTTATATCAGTTATTTCTATTATCAGCTATTTTTCTGATCCAATCAACTCTTCAGCTGCCTACTTTGGACAGCCTTAGTCCTCTAAGGTTGGTGTTTCCTTCAGCATCTCCTAGTTAAAGCAGCTAATCAGAACCGCAGTTATTACAGACAACACCTTAAAAATAATTTATTTTGTGCTTAACTCAAAGACATTTAACAGAAGCGGACACAGACATTTCTGAAGATTTCAGTCCTCAAGTCAACCACACTGTGCTAATTACCAAACAGCTAATGACATAAAAACTCTGAAGCAGAGAACATCTTTTCATTTTTTTCCCTTTTCCCCAAAATGACTGTATCTCAAACCAGCAAATAGAAGTTGAATTAGCTGGCAATTTTTTTTAAGGCTGCTCAGATGACATTCAATCAGAGGATCAGATAACCTGTGTTGTATGGATTAGTGGGCAACGTTACCCACTGAAAGTGTCAGGGTGCTAATACATTAATACCCTAATCGGTATTAATGGATCTGAGCAGCCTCACCTGGGGCCTCACCCACACCCTTGTCCCAAGTGCCCATTTAAGCTCAGCCCTGGTTCCTCAATCCCTCCCTGAGCAATGCTGGAGGAGTGCTGCCTGCGGCCATTGCCACCCTCACGTCTGGCCCAGGACCTTGACCTCGGACCTGCCTCATCACCAAGGACTTGCCAGATGATGTGGGCTCTGGGTTGAAGCTGGCTGTCATCTCCAGACCTGCCCCACGGAGCTGGTTGGTGAGGACGTTGCCTGGCCACAGCACCCCCCTGGCTCCCAGCCAGCGCTCCAGATGCCCTGACTGCCAACTTATTCCAAAAGTTAATGATTGAAAAAAGGGTCTCTGCTAGTTAGGGATTGCTTTACTTTTTAAATTTAGAGATTAAAACATATTAGTCCAGGGGGATTTTAATAATCCAGGGGATTTTAATAGCATGCCTATAATACACCACAGGAATAGAGCATCTCTACTCTAAAAATTATTAGTATGCCTTTGTGGTGGCTCCTTCCACTGAAAGTACAAACAGCATCTGTATTAATAATTTTCTTACACTTGTTTTGTGGTTTCAAGGGCACTGTTAACTGTACCTGGGATCAAGTTGGTTTGAAAGACCTCTGTCTAGCACATATATAAAATAACTGTAACATACTATCTTAAGTGTTCACACCATCAAACAGGAGAGAATTTCAATGTACTTGGAGTTACTCCCTTTAGCGATCCCTGTTTATTTTGGGAGAGATAATATTAGACTGTTACTGTATTTCTAAAAGCTGGATATTGTCTCACAGAGCTTTGTTCATATAAACCCACGTTTTAACACTTCCTTACAACAGAAGGCATTTGCAAACAGGATGTCAATAAGCTATTGCTTTCACTCATTTTATTTCAGATTCGGTGTGGATTATAGAAGATTTTACAGAGAAACTGGAGTGATTTCTCTTCCTAGGACAGGTTGTTTCTTGTTCCTGCCTGTGCAGCAGCTGGTGCCTCACAGGGAAGCTCAGAAGCCTCCAGCAAACATAACATACTAACCTACTTTCCAGGCACAATCGTAATTTGCTGCTCCAGTCTGCTCGGTGGAGTTTGGAACTGCTGGAGCTGCGGTGTTTGATCACAAAGTGTGAGTATTTGGGGTTTAAATTAAGAATGACAGCATGCCACAGTGTTTTCAGTAATGTTTGTGAAATACACGGTTCTTTCTAAAATTAAGCTTTTAAAAGAAGCTACACCACCATAGTTGTGGACTTTGGCTTAGCACACTGATACAAATGCAACTGATTTCAGAGAGCGCCTTGACTGCGTCAGTGTCATTCAGCATGGAAATGATCATAGAATCACAGATTGGTGGGAACTGGAAGGGACTTCTGGAGGTCATCTCATCCAAACCCCCTGCTCCAGCAGGATCACCCAGAGCAGGGTGCCCAAGATTGTGTCCAGGTGGGTTTGGAATCTCTCCAGAGAAGGAGACTCCACAACCTCTCTGGGCAGCCTGGGCCAGGCTC
>JAVSBS010006162.1:0-55823 GCA_033124195.1 Coracias cyanogaster
ACCTTTGAATAGATCTGGGATAACCCTGCCAAACTCAACAGAATTAAAAGGCTATGAAATAGAGTAAATCACAGCCATCATAGAATGGTTTGGGATGGAAGGGACAATCATAGATAAATCAATCATAGAATGTCTTGGGTTGGAAGGGACCTTTAAGCTCATCTAGTCTAACCCCCCTGCAGTGAGCAGATATATCTTCAACTAGAGCAGGTTGCTCAGAGCCCCGACCAACCTCACCTGGAGTGTTGCTAGATGGGGCATCAACCACCTCTCTGGGCAACCCATTCCCATGTTTCACCACCTGGGCTGTAAAAATAAAATTCTTCCTTCTCTCTAGTCTAAATCTCCCCTCTTTTAATTTAAAACCATCACCCCTTGTCCTGTTGCAACAGGCCCAACTAATAAGATTGTCCCTATCTTTCTTTAAGCCCCCTTCAGATACTGGAAGGCCACAATAAGTTCTCCCCAAAGCCTTCTCTTCTCCAGGCTGAACAACCCCAACTCTCTCAGCTTTTCTTCTACAGCAGAGGTGTTCCAGCCCTCTGATCATTTTTGTGGCCCTCCTCTGGACCCACTCCAACAGACTCATGTCTTCGATGTTGGCATGCAATGCCCTGACTCCAGACTCCAGGCCCTACATGGTTAAACCATGCTCATCTCACCCTTAGAGAAAGGCTGCTGTAGGAGGCAGACGTTCCTACTCCCCAGGGTGGGTAATTGCAAAGAAAACAAAACAAAACAAAGATACACATGCAAGCTTAAGAATTAATGTCTGTTTGCAGGTGATTCGAATCCAGCCGACACAGCACAGAACATGGTGTGTATATCCCACGTGGTCCAACCGGATTCTTTCTCTGAGGGAGCCTCTGCCTTAGGGTGTAACCCTGCACACAGTGAGTTACATTCCTGTGAGTGAGTGTCAGTGTTGAGGAGGAGGAGGAGAGAAGAGCAGCCTGCTGCTCCCCTGGTGATTTGTGCTGGAAGGAAAATAGGCTTTCCTGGCATAGCTTTGCCACCTGGAGGTGGGGATGGACAAGTGTGCCCCTAGACTAGCAAGGACAGGAGCGAGGAGACCTGCCTTCCTCTTGGTGGGCATGGAGAGCATGCTGTGTTGTCACTACCCTGAAGTCTCATGTTGGGAAGGAACAGGCTGGTTGGCAATTCCCTGCTGACAGCAATCAATGGGGAGCAGCTCATTTGCTCAGTGCTTTGCAGCCCTTCTTAATGTGGGCACAGCGGGCAAGTGGACACTTCTCATGATACCTTAGTCAGCAGGGACACCAGGGTCAGGATCACGGATCCTTTCACCATCGGTGCCAGCACATGCCTGCAGAACATGCTGAGGCTCTGCAGGAGAGCAAGTGTCTGCTCTTTAGTAGCAAGGAAATTAGAGGTTGTGCAAAGTAGGGGGGTCTACTGCAGGTCTTAAGGCATGATTGAGAAACTGGGTGGAGAAATTTGGGGCAGAAGGAAGGAAATCTCCCTGAAATCACAGAGAGCTTGTCATTTTAATTATAATTACAATTACAATAATAAGTATAATAATGGCAACAACAACAATAATAATAATAGCAATAATAATAATAACTATTGTTAGCAGTTGACTTCAAGGGGAAAGTGATCAGACTGAGCCTGGGATGAGGGTCCATTAAAGTTGATGGATACGTCTATACCGGAAAACTAAATAATGCCAAAGAACGAGCCTTGGCGCTGACACTTGATCACCTCTACAGTAAACTGTGAGTCCATCACAAAGTCCCAGACAACTCCCAGATGGTCTGAGAGCTAATGCCATCAGAGAATATTCTCACTTGGTAGGATGGATGAGACCACCTTGAAATGTCGGGGAAGAGAATTTAATTTATGGACACAGGCCAATCCATATCAGCCAGCCTTGGTGCCAGAGAACCGTCCTTGGCATATTTATTTTCCTAATAAACACAGACAGTGAAACTAATAGAACAGCTGTCTGGGTATGTCTGCAATGCCAGTGTTGTGGCATCAGTATATCCTTGGAAGGGGAAGGAGATTGAGAAGAATTTGCAGAACAAATAACGTGTCAAAATGCAGCATGGTCAAGCCAAAGAGATTTCTGGGTTTTTTTTATTCTTGAGAAGATGATGATTGCTGGTGAAGAGAAAACAAGCTACAAGAAAGAAGATGCTGTAATGAAGAGAGGAGATAGATAAGGTGAAGTCTTGCATAAGGCAAAGTCAGTACAGATAAACAGGAAGGGCTGTGTTTAGCATCTTTGGTGAGAAGTGCATTCTTATTGTCAGGTGGTAATGAAGTTAGCCAGACAACAGGTACCTGTGCCCCCTCAGCTGCACTGTTGAAGCTTTGTCTCCCCCTGCAGATCTTATCTTAAAGTAATAGAGACAGGGAGAGACATGAACATCCAGAAGACGATGAGGAGTCTGAGGTCATTCCTACTTTAAGCAAAAAAGCTGTCTGAAGGAAGACTTTTATTTCCACTGATGCCCATGTTTTCCCATGTTATAGAAAGAAATCAAAGCTAGAGGAAATAAACTCCAGTGGAAAGCAGACTGTGGCTTTCCTTGACAACAGAGAAACTACCAATATGTCACACTGATCATATCTCCTTATGAGAACTAAGCTAATGGACTGAACAGGACTCATGGTATTGGCCATTACTTATGTCTCCCTTCTTTCACGTAGATTGAGTCAAATAAGACCAAAAGTCAAAAACCTGCTAGTATCAACAGAGAGCTTTGAACAAAGCCATGTGTCCACTTCCCTGGAGGTCAAATGCTGCGATGGCAGAAAGGTAACAAGAGAAGATTTAGTAGTGTAGAGGAGTATCAAGGGGGACTAGGCTGACAGTGAATTGGGGTGAGAAACAAGCAATGGAATTGCCTCTGAAGTCAAGGCTGGACAAGAGCAATATGCTTCTTGATTTAATAATTGTGAGGGTTTCCCTTCATAAAGCAAAGATGGTTTAGTTAGAAGCTGGAAATGTTGTGCCTGTAGAAAGCATCAGATAAGCTGGTGAGACTGAAAAAGTTCTGAAAAAGAGGTCCAGTGCATACTCTTTTGGAGAATTTATTAATTAAAATACTGGGGGTTTTTGACCAACTTATTCTGACACTAGCTTTTTGGGGCACTACCAGCATCGGATCTCCCTTTCTCCATTTGTTAGAGACCACCTAAGCTCAAAATTGCTCCCAGTCTAGCTTTCAGGAAATTTTTTCCCCATTTTACGAATCAGTAAATATAGTCACAGAGCATGAAAACAACTGCCCAGCAACACACAAACGTGTCCCTCCTTTAAGGGTAGTCTTCTTCCCATGCTCAGACAACCTTCATTTAGCACTTTTCAATCCCAGTGGCACCAAAAGCTGAAGGCAAGCAGCTGCCTGGTGGATGCAGCTGGTGAAGTCCAGATTCCTTCAATGTGGAGTGATAAAACACCTCAAAAAAAGAAAAACAGGGAGACTGGAGGGACTTAACGGATCCACTCCAAGGTGAGGTGCGATCACCAGGAGCCCTTAAAATGAGGACAGAGCCAGTCCATCAAATAGGAGAGAAACATCTTCCAGATTCCTTAGTGACTTCATTGCTGTAGATGGGTAGAAATACCCCTGCCTACGAAGCTGCCTGCTAGTGGTGAGGATCTAAGCCAGGTCTCCTCTATAACACACTCCTGAAGTTTAGTGTCAGAGAAACATCTATTATTAAATGTAAACAGCATCCCGCCGGAGGTCAGCGCCTCGCTGCTGCTGCGTATCCCAAGGTAATACCACTTTAAGCTCCACATAAACTCTTAAACAGTTTCTATCCTAAAACCAGACCGTAGGTGGTACAGTTTTTTACGATATGTTATAATAGTGCAATAAATCTGTTAGCTTAAAATCGAATCTCCGTGGCCTTTTAGAGAAATCATCATTAAATGCAAGGCCCTGTTAATGATGCCATCCCAGTGAAATTGTTTAATCTGCTAGGGGGGTGAAAGGTCACCAAATGAATTTTTTATAATACATCAACTTGACACGCAATAGGGAAAACTGTAATAGATAAAAGCAAAGGAAAAGGGCACTGTCTTCTTCTGATAGGTCAATAGCAGCCAAGAGAGTCACTCATCCACTTTTCCTTCACTACCGTGCTCCTTTTCCATTTAATATGGACACCCAATTAATACCTCAGCACCATAGACAACCTCATTTTAGGTGAATTATAGCAATTTCTTCCCCCTTCTCCGAAATGAAAGTGATCACAATACATCATAGCATTGTGCGAATTAACGTTAATTGATTCGAGTTACCAAGCATTGATGGGCCACTTCTATAATCTGGTCCTTATTGGGAGCTGGAAGGGATGGAGGGAAGATTAGATTGCATCCCCCGTTGCTTTGACGACGGCGGTCACCTGATGGCTTGTTAGACAGTTGTACGCTTCTATTGCTGGCCCCAGTGGGGTCGTCAGTAAACTGGAGTGATGTCCAAACATCATTACACGCTGCTCCGATATTAAAGCAAAGGGATTAGCACCTTATTGCAAGCAACCTGGATTTGTCATTGTGCTGTCGTTATCCAATTTCCAGATGATAATGTGACTGTGGCCTGCGGGCACGAGGTCCTACAGCCAAACCAAGGTGTATGTGTGTGTATATATATATATACACACACGTATACATATACATACGTGCGCATATCCCCACAAAGACTCAGCACCTCAAGCCATTTAACCCTTTGCTCACCAGATTCCTGCTAACAAAGCTTATGGAAGAATTTTCCTCCCTTTGCCATCCAATGCACAGCAGCGGTCAAGAGCGTGATGCGACAGCAAAGCGGGCCGGCCTGGGAGCTGACGCAACCGTCAATCACTCTAATGTCACGCCAGACAAGCTCTGCTAGTAGAGGTGACAGCACTCATGTTTTAAATAAGGTGGAGTAGGGAAAGGATTGGTCCCTTGGAGACGCGGCTGGCAGCTCCTTCCTGCCGTGTGCACGGGTCAAGTAAATCAGCCCTTTTACTGCATGTCCCGTTAGTTGTTAAGGGGGGAAATGGATCCATATGTGACACAAGCAAGGCAAGTCTTGCGTGACAGTACTGGGGTATTGCTTGGACCAGATCTCTTTCTAGTCACTGAGAAGACAACAGGGACGCTCCTGGATCTCCTGCATGTGTCTGAACATTCGTAACTTCTAGGGCAACACTAGAAACTGGAAAAAGCTCCTCCTGAGCTGGTCTTTCTAGTTTTTAACTGAGATTTAATAACACAAACCCTTCAAAGATCCACACTATGTGGGAAATATACAGCAACATAGCCCTCCTTCCTGCAATAGACACCTGCAAAGTCCTGTGCTCCTTTTCCTGAGTCTCTCCTGTCTTCATCTTCTTCCTCTGCTCTCTCTTGCTCTCCTTCACCTTTCCTACCTCCTGCTCCTTTCCCACAGAGCAACCAGCTAGTTTTTGGAAGCTCGTTGTCAGAGCAAGCTGTGGTATTCACCATGGTTACAGTGCAGGTAAGATTTCTAATTGACTGAAGCTTCTAATTCACAGGTGTCACCTTTGAGTGGGATTGGCAAATTTTTAGATGGGTTTACCACGGACAGTAGATACTATTAGAAAAGTAGTTAAAAAAATAAGTCTCAGAGGGGAAATGCAGCTTGGAGGATTGGCAGCTGGTGATAGACCCTTTAACCCCTACACTGCCAGACGGGTTTCAGTCCAAGAAAGCAGTGGTGAAAACCTATTATTGTCTGATTTGTGGTGGCAATGTGAAGGTCTATGGCTGTTGTTTAGAAGGGTATTTTGGAGATTTGTTTGAAAACTTCTAAGGGAAATACTGGTTCACACAAGGATCATATACAATGGGGCAGATGACTTTGACTGGGTTTGGTTTTTTGCTCCTCGTAGACACTCAATCCTGGGGACAGACATCATTGTAATTAGTAGTAATTATGTTTTGGTACTACCTTCAACATGCATGAATAATTCCTATACTGTGCAAGACATATTTTGTGCTTATTTGGAACAGTCCCTGAATGAAAACCCTTTCTGCTTAAGTTGCAATTTAATTCCTTTACTAACCATGGTGGGGGCCACAAGATATCTCCTCAATTTCCTCTCTTTGAATTAAGTTTGAATAAAAATGCTAAAATAGCAGGCCTGGGGCCTAACATCTACATAGCCAAAGACCTTGTGTAGCATCATCAGCCCTGGTATGACTGTGCCTTCCTGACACCACCAACATATTGACACTTTTGAGACCCAATATTTCCACAGTTTTACTAGACTGCTAAATGAGATGTTGCCCAAAAATGAGCCTCAGCTATTCCCAAACTATTAAAAAAAAAAATAAAGAAAAGGTCAGAATATAGCTTTGGCCCTGTGGGAAAAAATAAATCAGTAAAATAAGGTGGTGTTGAATGGGAAATGGTCTTCTAGTTTTTTGAAAGGGTCTTCTACTTTGTTCTCTGAGGAGAAACCTTCATCATTTTTAAATGCAAATATTTAAACCTCTTGATGTTTTACACCCATTTGTTCCCGTGCTGTCATTTTCCATTAGTGTCTAGAGCTTCCTCTCTGATATTTACTATTCCAACATATTTTCACAGACTGGATGGTATCTTCCCTTAGCCTTACTTTGCCAAGGTAAACAAGCCAAACTCTTTAATAACTTATTCTATGATTCTATTCCTTCCATCTTAAAATAAACCCCATTTCCATGATCATCTTAAATGTCCTTCCCTGTATCTACCTGAAATTAGTTTGTCTTTTTTGTACATCAACAGAGTGGCATGTGCTACTCAAGAACATGCCCCTCTAGAGTGTCCCTACGAATATTTGACTTAAAATTATGTAAGCTTAATTTTAAGGAGATTTTAAGCTTACGGTGGAAGCTCCTGAATATCACCTTTTCCACATCTTCATTTCAGGAGTGTGTGGCAGACAAAACCCTGATAAAGCTTCAAGTACTGCAAGAGCTGCAGCTCTGAGGTCACTATTTTTAGCATCCTGCTTTTGCCTACCCACTAGAAGAAAAGTTGGATCCCTATGCAGGAAAAAATTGTCATGTCCCTTTTCAAAAACCCTGTGCAATTCCATATAGCAGCCTGCCTGAAGCCTGCACTAAGGTTACCAAATCCGAACACTTTGGCATTAGGATGTGTCAGGATTAATCTAATTTGGACTTCTAACCCTGCCTGCCTATGTATATGGGATGTGATGCTACAAATTAGTGGTAATTTCTCATTTAGTCCTCTGTGTGGGTATTGCTGCCTGAATTAGCAGTTCTTTGATGATTTCCTTCACTTTTATTGCTTGCAGTGAGTCTCAAACACCGTTATGTATTTCCTGCACACACACATTTTTTCACATCCTAACCCAAACTTAACTCTTGATAAAGAATTATTCATGCCTGCAAATTTCATTTTTAGCAAGTTAAAGGTCCATCAAGACAGAGCAAAATATCCTGCTCTGATGTGGGGATATGGGCTAAATGGCTTCTGGATGATTGTCCAGCTTTATATTGCTCATTTTGTATAAAGGCACCTGCACAAACACACACAATAGGCTCAATGTTGTGCTCTCTTGTTCTTTCACATTTATATTTTATGTTGATATTAGGCAAACTTTGCAGAACAGAGATCTATCTAGTAAATTGTGGTACATATTAATACACAGGCATTCACAGGAAGATAAAACTACATGATAGCCATTTCTCTGATTCTCCAGCTGTGCAAGACTGTAGCAATCATAGCAATCACCTCTGTCTTTCCTTGACAAACCAATGAGCTGTGCTTCAAGTGACCCTAACAAAGGAGCTAAACTAAAATCATCTGAAAAGGGATTTCAAATCAAAACAGACAAGTCATTTTTTTCAAGGCTTGGCAGTATGATATACAGACTTACTGCCTAGTTCCCCGACCACAACGAGGTTTTCAAGGCTCCCTTCAGCCTCACTGTCCTGGGCTGCAAAGATGAACACCCAGTCCCTGATCAAAGGTCTTTTTGTTGTCTTGAAGCCTGAGGAGCCACTCTCTGCAGAGACCGGCCCAGCAGGAGTGCAGGTTCTGTGTATATCTGACAGCCTGATTGGATTTTGCACTACTCAAGAGTGAAAATATTTCTCTTTTCCTTCCACAGAAAAACACACTGGAATACATAGCCTGACTTGCAATCACCCCCGACCCCCATTATCCTTGCCTTTGCTAGCATGTACTGCCTAAAGAGAGGCAGACAGTGGGGATACTACATGTCCCAACAGGAAACCCCTGATTTCATTTCGTAAGTTATCTGTGGCCTTATTGCATCAGAAATGTCAGCCATGAGTAATTCCAGAAAAGCTATGACTGATGGGGAGCAATAAATAACCCTGCAGGAGAGCCCAAGCAACGAAGGGTGGATGAGCTCTGGGCTGGTCCTATAATCTGGTGATGTTAGTATTCTCTTCAACATATATCCCAGGTCTTCCCCTGCTGAGATGGTGAATCTAGGGCTTTAAGCTAGCACTGCTCTTATCCCTGAAGTAAAATAGCCTCCTTCCTAGGGACCTTTACTGGTCATTGCTGCTCATACTGGTTTCACAGAGCATGCACAGAGGGGAAGACAAATCCCAGCTGGGAGAGCAGTCCCCAGTGTGGAGAAGGTGTTGTTTGTGCCTGAAGAAAGGCATCCACAGGGTTTCTTCTCTGACACCCGCAATAGGGTGGTCCTCTACTTTAAGTGAGGTCTACTTCCCTCGCTCTGTGATGTAACACTAATGCATTCAGGAAACTATAGGCGTTTAATGTGGTTCTGGTGAACTTAATGTAAAAGTCATAGAATCATAGAATCATTAAGGTTGGAAAAGACCTCTAAGACCGTCAAGTCCAACTATCAATCCAACACCACCATGCCCACTAGACCATGTCCTGAAGCGCCATGTCTACATGTTTTTTTAACACCTCCAGGAATGGTGACTCCATCACCTCCCTAGCAGCCTGTTCCAGCATTTGACCACTCTTTCAGTAATGAAATCTTTCCTAATATCCAATCTAAACCTCCCCTGGCACAACTTGAGGCCATTTCCTCTTGTCCTAGTGCTAGTTACTTGGGAGAACAGACCAATACCGGCCTCCCTACAGCCTATACCTTGTTCCTTCCCCACAGTGTAGCTGTTGTTATGCCTCTTGTTCTGATCATCGATGATGGACACACTGAATGAGGGGTCTCGTACCTGACACATTCTGCAGGTTACAACATGTCTCGGGATGATGTAAAGACAGAATAACATCTCCTTTCACAGGCTGTAAAACTTCCTACAACTTTTTTTTTGCTGTCCCATGTGATATTACATATCATAGCACAAACTCCTTCTGACAAGAGTGATGTTAGTTCTGCTGATAACAAAACATTGTATATCTTCAGAATTTGGCTCTGATTTAAGATTTGATCTTGCAAATAATAATTTCCCACTGCGCTTAATATAAAACCACTTCAAAAAAAAACCAACAACCCCCAAACCAACAAACCAAAACCAAACAATAAAACAAGACAAAGTTTCATCTGGTCGCAGACCTATGTCCTTACTGTGGATGCTTCACTACCATAAGCCACACAGTGCCTAGTAGAAGAGTTATGCATATGAATAGTCATTTGATTCACTAGCAGCCAACAGACATGCGGATGGTACAGGGGTCAGCAGTAAATGTTAGAGGATATGGTATTAATTAAAGAAAGTAAGTCTTAGACAAATCCAATTTCTTTCTTGCATTGATGGAATATGCTTATACTGGGGTAAGGCTCAGTAGTGCACAACATTAAAAAAATAACATTATGCAATATCAAGAGAGTACACAATAAGGTTGCCAAACATCAGATCCCATGCCTCCTATTAAAAACAGATGGGATATTACCTTCTTCATATTTCCCATATGCTTTTAATAGAGATTCAGGATCTGAGGCTGAAACACACCGCTGTCTCCTCCCTTCCCAGCCCTGCTCCTCACAGCCTTCTCTGCAGATAAGGGTTGCCATCTGGGCCATGAAGATAGTGGCTGAAAGAGACTGAAAAAAGCAAGGTGGGGACAGAAGGAGGGACAGAAAGTGTTGTTTGTTGCTGGGGAGAAAAGAACGACCTTCAAGAACTGAGTCTTGGTACAAAATACCAATAAAAAATAACTGACCAAGAACTAGGTAACTGACAGAGCTCAAAAGGTAGCTCCCATCAGGAAATTATTATAAAGTAAAGGAATGTTCTGTGTTCTGTCAAAATCAGCTGCAGGCCTGATGCTAGGTCTGCATTGAGAAACAAATATAAAGCCACTGCTGAAAAAAATGTGTGGAAGGATTGGTGGACCCATAAATTATGGAGAGAAAAGTCAAACATGGCCTCCCAGATCATGTGGTGTGTAGGATCAGGGAAAACAAATGGAGTAGATTGGGTTCTGGAAAGTTAGAACTGAAAAGGAATAAGTGAATACAATGAGCAAACAGATGACCAAGAGCTCTCCTATTTCTCTGGAAAAACGGGATCATTGAATTCTGCCAGTAGAAAATGGGATTTCATACCAGTTTTGCATATAGCACTGATGTCATAGAATGGGTCAATGAATGGATACCTCAAGGATCATCTGGTCCAACCTTTCCTAGCCAAAGCATAGCCTAGACAAGATAGCCCAGCTTCTTGTCCAACTGAATTTTACAAGTGTCCAATCATGAAGGAAAACTGTTGGCTTTTGAGACATGTAGACTGCAAAAAGGATTCAGAAAACAGAGACAGAGAAGGAAAGAAACACTCACCAGAACTCAAACCTTTCAATTCATTAAAAGGCAGAAAGCTAATTGGTCTCATTACTCTGGAGGTATCTGGAGGAGGAAGAGTCAATGCCCAGAAACTTCCTGTGTAACACTGAAGGGAAGAACAAGAAACTCTCATGGGAAACTGGAAAGGGAGGCTGACAAGAGAAAGTGGGCAAGTACCCATGACAGCAAAACCAGGGATAGCATCTAGCACCTAGGCATACATTCAGGTATTACTGGATGTATCCAGCTCTTGTATCTTCAAGATCAGATGGTTTTCTAGAATTTTAGCCAAAAAGAGAGGCCAACACTGAGATGTCAAAGTGAACAGCAGTGGTCTGTATCATTGAGGAGACTGAGGTATAAGATTAGTCTTTTCTGGCCTTACATTTTTTAAAAGTATATGGACCAGGGTTTAGACCTACAAGTGAGTTAAGGCAACAGCCTGTCTTTAATGACCCATCTCTGGTGCTACTTCAGTTTATAAGCATTCACAGATTTAATTGTTTAAAATCTAAAAGCTATTATAGTCTGAACTTCTTTAGAAACATTGACTTTACCCAATACTTTATAGTTTCAAGACGGAGTTCCAGGAGCTCTTGCCCTAGTTTAAAGCACCATGGACATCTCTACACTGCAGAGATCCATGAACACCAACAGAATAACATGGTAATTCACACTCAGGAGCCCAGCTAGTACTGGGCATAGCTCTGTCATGGAAACTTTATAATGTATTTCAGCATGGATAGTCATATTTCTGTCAATGGAGAACCTGCTTCCTATCTTAATAAGCAGATAAAGTGGTTAAATTGTCTCTCTATACTTAAATCAGTATCTCTGATAGTGCACCTAATACTTACCCATTGTTAGCTTCTGCTGGAAACAGTAAGGCAGACTGAGTCACCATCAAGGTGTCAACTGGCAAGCCAAGGCCTCTCTGAAGGTCTCCAGTCTGATGAGTGTTAATAATTGTTCTGGCCAAACTCTTCAAGCTGTCACTTGTCAGCTCATTTCTTGGATGGTCTGGTGGATCGCCAAGTTCAATGATGAGCACCCTTGATGGACCAGCTGCCTCAGGTGGCTGCAGAGCTGCGGTGCTCACTGGTTGTCTCTCCACTTTCTGTGAGCCACACCTGCTATGGAAGGCTGTGCAAAATGCTGTGTTAGGGCAGTGATATTTCTTTTTGCTAGCATTGGCTGAGATTATCTTCAACATGCTTTCACCTCCTGGCACATGATGGACTACTCTGACTTGGTCATGACCAACCTTCAAGAAATCAGCTAATTGACGTACTATAGTTGTCTCACCCTCTTCCACAACAGGCTCTGTTACAGTGAAAGCCACAAGAAGGGAAAGGCCAGCAACTATTTCCACGGGTTCCTTCTCATGGAGGAGAACATACAGAAGATTGTTCTCAAAGCTAAAGTAATTGGCTCCTGCCCCTTCATTCAGTGAAAAAGAAGATGGGGTTGGAGAGATGTATTTCCCTTGAATGAAAACGTGAAGGCTGAGTGGTTCATTGTAGAATATAGCTAGGGGCAGTCTGGTTGTGTTCTGGCCACTGAGGAGGTAGAGCCTGAAAGTCAGAGGTGCTAGGTCTGGGAAGCAAACGGTAGTGAGTTTGATGGACGGCAACACAGAAAAGAAAGTAGAGCGATGCTCTGCAGGATAACACAATGTATGTGAAGTCACATTACTGAAGATGTCCATAAAGCTGCCAGTCATTGCTACCACTGGAAACAGTCCCTGGCTCACCATACTGGGGTCCAAATTTTCCAGGATGACAAGCGCATGATCTGTCTGCTTGCAGAAATAGCCTTGTACTGAGGGATTAAAGATGCACTTGTTGTCATCTCTGTAAATCCCTGGAAGGGAATAGAGGGAGATGAGGAAAGGAAAAAAAAGTAATTAATTGTTTCAGATATCATCTCAACATTTTGTGGCATAGCTACTTATTTTCCCATTCAATGCTCAAAGTCACATATTATGGGTGTTAAAATACTTCATAGTTTCAAGAGAAGCCTGGACACTAAGGGATATTAAACAGGGAGAAATCACAGCCTCCTGAAGATGTCCTTGAGCTGCAAATGGTTGAAGACTGCTAACAAATAACAGACCAGCATTACATACACTTACCTTGTTCTTCCTAGATATCAAATTATGGTCACTGTTGAAAGAGCAGGCACACTAGATGGACATTTGGTCTGACCCAGCACTAGGTCCCTATGTCCTTGTGTCTTCTGATTCTAAGCCTGTAGCGGGGTAACAAACCAGGACATGACTGCAGTTCTCTGAAATGTTAATTTAACACTGCATGAAGCCAACTCATCCCATTCACAGGGATTGTATCTCAAATGAAAAGACTAGAAGGGGCTAGAACATCATTAGCTACTCCAATGGTGAACTGCCTCACCAAGTTTTAGAGCTAGAAAAAAGCATCAGATTCAGACAGCTACAAAAAGCAGAGACCCTTACGTAGGCTCCAAGTGTCTAAGCTCCCATTTTAGTCAGCTCAGATCTGGAGTTTATAAATCATTTGCCCACAGGCAGGCATCTAGTATTGCATGAGATGCCCTGAGGTATCTGAGATGTGTGACACAGAGTCTACAGGAGAACTACACCCTTCAAGGGTGGCAGCTGGAGGCATGGTGGGACACCCCACAGCACCTGAAATTACACCAGACATACATTTATGGTAACTGAAATGCCTCCAGTTCTCCAGCCATCAATACAGACAAAGCAGTTTAGGAAGCAATGGACTCCACCCTAAAATACTTCTGTTCTGTCAGTTGGATCACCCTTTACTATCCTCCAACTTCACAGCCAAGAGGTAGGATCCTGTCACTTTAAGCAGGAGTACATAATGTCATCTGGGCTTCTTTGGGTAGCTACACCTGTAGATTTAACGCATGATACATGGGAGTGCAAAAGTCACCTTAGATAACAAGTTAGATATTCTTCCACTGAGTATAACAGGAGCTAAGACATTTCTATGTATGTCAGAATTTGCCACCAAATACCATCCAAAATATCTGTGGAGAAAAGTCAAGAAAATCTTTTTATGGAAGGCTCTATGCAGAAGAGATGTAATCCATACAGTCTTATGAGTTAAGGTATGCTCCATCTGACCAAATATAGGTCTCTGCTTTAACACAAGAGAAATTGTGCCTCAGGTTGTACTGATGAGATCATCACTGATTATAAAGAGAGAATAAAAGTAAATGAGTTCAGATACAGGCACCAAAACCATAAACATTTCTGCCTGGAGCATCTTAGGAAAAGATGTGTGTTTCTGTTTTTCCTTCCTCTATTCAAAATAAAATCAAAGGAGGAATTTGCTGCTGTAGCCAGCTATAATCCTCCTTCCCTCACCAAGGCTGCTCCTTCCCTACTTAGCTCGCTGTGCTCGCAAACGGGTTAGGTAAAGCACAGACAATGTCTAAACTAACTCTGTGCTCCTCATTCAGCAGCTTTGGGGACATGTGGGCCCATCAGCAGTGCCTGGTGCTAAAGAAGAAAGGGACAGTAACGTCCTGGAAAGCCACAAATGGCTGGATGAATAAAAGGGCGTTCCCCTTATCAAGGAAACATTGTGTGAAACTCACTGCTAGGAAAAAAACCCAAACAAACAGACTCCTGGACAGGAAAAAACCTACAAGAAACCATTCTCTGCCATGCCTATAGTTACACCTCCATGCCTGGATCCTGCTGGCCCTTACCTATTACTTATTTCAAGGGGATTCCTCATGTTCAGTCAGTGGTCTCTGAGCACGTCCCAGAATGAGCTCTTGCTCTGCACGTCACCGAGGAAAGCAATAAAATTACATCAATATCAAGCTCCTTTCAGGGAGGACATCCAAATGAGATAGGATCTGTGCAAGAGCCCCTATTTTTAGACACCAGCTTACCATTTACTTTCTCTTTTCCTTCCCTTTCTCTTTGTGGTATTTTTTTTTCCTTTATCAGTGTAAGTATTTTGCTATCGGCATGTGCTGCGGGCAAAGGAAAAGAGAGAGGCAACTCCATTCAGAAGCAGAAGTGGAAATGCTGCACTCGGAGATATTTGGTATTGTCCTGGAGCGCTGGGCAGATGCACCCTCCAGCAGGCAGCTGGCCCACAAAGCTGACAGATCTCGTCCTCTGCTCTCCTGGAAGCACCCCCATCTCCCCTCAGTGACATTTCCCTTCTCTGCAAATGGGATTCACTGATATTTTATGGTTTCTCAGGACTTTCCTTTGCCCTGCCTGCCTTGCAGAGCGGGGTTTCCTTGGTCTCCTGCACACACACACTTGCACGCCCATGCACGCACACACATCGTGGCTTGTCTCCTTCCAAATGGCCTTATCTGCCAGTCACAATTTCTGCAGCCTGCAATTTCGATCACTTTTAAATGAAACCCACGCTGGCCTTAGTAATCATAATGTCATTTACAATTTACCACAAAACACGTTTATTCAGTTAGTAGCACATTGGAGAAAGAGAACTCCATATGAACTCGCCGCTGAAGCCCTAATCTGATTATTTCCTCATGAAAATCCAAGCAGGGGTGCTTGTAAGAGGGGTCTGAGAGGAGAAGGAAAAAGTGAGTCCTGGCCACAGCTGACTCTCATAATCAATGCGAATAGATAAGTGACACAGTGTGTCAGGGCCAGCAGCTAATCTGCCCCGGGGCTTTCCTCAAAAAAAGGCCAGAGTGGACAGGACTTAATAAATACTGAGTGACCACTGAACATTGAGCTGACATGTGCTATTTACATCGGCGATGAACAATAACAGTGATAAATTCCAGAAGCGTCCCCTCGCAATGGGTGAAATGAGATTAAACAGGTTATATTTGTATGTGCGTCTGTGTTTGCACACACACGCGTGTGTGTGAGAAGGAGGGGAAAAAAAAGGAAACAAAAAAAAAAAAGAAAGAGAAACCTGGTATGTGTGAATCAACCAGACACCTCACAAATGGGTGGAGAAGATGCTCATATCTGTAGCAACGTGTGCATGAGTGAGGCTGAACATCACACTAGAACATGTGTTTGAGCAGAGGAAGAACATTGGTGGGCCAGGTGTGTCCTGCTCAGAGCGAGAAAGAGAGAAGTAAGACATGGAGAGACTGTGTGTGTTCACCCTGGGCAGCTGTTTCCTCAGCCTCAGAAAACAGACTTTGCTTTCTGCAGATTCCCATATCATCAAGTCAAGTTTTTTATTTAATTATACACATGCACACCCACACATGGACACACAAGCATATATATATATATATCTATATGAGATTTTGGCACTCAGGTTGCTTCTAGGGCTCCTGACAAATATTAACTTTGTGTCAATATTTGTCCTTCCTGTCGTGAAATGAGGATTTTCCACCTCATTTCACATTTGAAAAGAAAAATGCGCCAAGGGGGGTCCTCTTTGCTTGGAAAAAAACCACCAGCAACAACAACATCTCATATCCTTTATTTAGAAAAATGGAGCAGGAGGGAAGGAAGGAAGAGTATTTTTTAAAGAGATGTTTTGACTTAAAGGCACATAGAGTCCTTTGCAAGAATCCTGCCTTTTCCCTAGTTCCCAATGCCAAATAAAAGAACATAACTTCTACATTTAAAATTGAATGGAACATCAGCATTAATGATTTTCCCCTTCAGGTTAACACCACCATTTCCTTCAATAATTTTTACCCATTTCATGATAGATTTCACAATTCATGGTACAAGGAAAAATATAGTCTTTTTTTTTTTTAAAAAAAAGGCAATGTCAATTTTTCATCAAAATAAAATAAATCTCCCACAATTTTCTTTCCATCTGACTGGATTTGACTGTCAGTTATTGCTAATTTAACTACAACTATTGTTACAAAAATATAAAAGCGAGTAGGAGAGGAATGGGGAGGGAGAGATAAATGGGACACTGTTTAGAAATTGCAATTCATTGGCCTTGGGCTGGCCAGCACGTATCTTTGCTGAGGGGGAAATATTCATCAGCATTAACTGTTCCTTTTGACCTGCTGACATTCAAATGTGAAATTAAAAAAAAAAGGCCCAGCAACAGGACCTTAGAAATCTAGCAAAGGTAAACTATTCCGAGGTCAGTTGTTTTTCCTCTACAAACTGTTTTCTGTGTTTCTTGAGTTCAGATGTTCCCCATAATTAATTTCAATCCTGCTTCTCCTGCCTAATCCCTGGCAAAGTTTCCTCATCCTTTGAAAGCAATGGCTCTGCAGCCACTGATCTTGGAAATCTTCGTGTAGGTAAGAGAACATGAACTCCAGCAGATGTTGAAGCAAGGCATCCCCCATCGTTTTTAGAAATCCCACTGACTGTAAATTAGGAATATCACTCAACTAACTTTAGTAACATGGGGGATAAACATACAGATATGCAATGTCTTAATTGTAAATACATATGTGCAATAACTTATTTGTGGTGGGTTTCTCGCAAGGTGTGTGTTAGGAACTCACACATGGAAATGCATAGTGGCATGGGTGCTTGCTCATGTATTCATGTACGTACATATGTGAGATACACACATTAATATATGCCCATAGCAGGAACCACGTAAATAAAAATTGAGTGATTGCTTTAGGCAGTTAATTCTTTCTTTTAAAGAAAATGATTTTAGAAGGAAATGAGTCTTATAACATCACACCGTGTGGGTTTTTATGCGCTCCTGTTTATCGTTCCTCCATAAAAAATTTTGAACCCCCTGGCCAATTTCAGTCACTTTTGTGGACTCAAAGATACTATGTTTCTACAAGATTTGTAGAAGGTGCCCAGGTAGAGAAAAGACAGTTATTAGGGCTTCCATAGAAGAAAAATCTGTAGTATAAGCACACTCCTACTGTGCCTCACAGGACCTGCATTGACCTTTCCCTTTCACTTACAAATCCATACAAAAACAGGTGAAGTACATGAAATATTTTTTCTTGCATTCATTGTTTGCAGACATTAATGTGACCATACACATTGCTAGTATTCATTCTTTCACATTGTTATATATTTTTATGCTAACACCAACCCTTCAGAGCTCCCCTGTGCCTAAGAGGTAAGGCACATGTTATGGATGATAATACATATTTCTACATTATGAACAAAAAATTACAGTTTTCCAGTTCTCAGAGACTATACTAATAACTCATTCTTGACCTTAAAGCACAGATGCACAAGCAAAGGCTTAACAAGAGAGGCAAGAAGCCCACTGAGGCCAGGGTGCTCTCCAACAGTGAACAAAAAGACTCGTGTAGAAAGAGCACGGGAATAAAGCATGCCTGTAACAATGTTCACCCAAAATTCTCCTCAAGCTTTCAGTGATTTACAGGCCAGGAGACTCTTGCATGAGAAGGATCTTCTTTGGTTCTTGTTTTTGAAATAAAAGATCAAAGTTGTCTCACAGAATTATGAAAAGCCGGGGAGGAAGAGAACCTAGCCAGAAGAATAGAATCATTGAATTGTCAAATTGTCAATTCATAAAATGGTTTGGGTAGGAAGAGACCATAAAGATCTATAGACCTATAGCCCTTGAGTCCTCAGACCTATACATCTTGAGTCCTGTCAGAGGACGTGAGTTGGTGAATCTCAAGTGCCCTTTAATGAGATAGTTGCCCAGCTATATGGTTGAATTAAAGGATGTTATTTATAGTGCCACAGAACTCAGATGCTCTGTGCCATCACAAGATGACCACACCTGGGAATGCCTTGGCTGTCTGTGCCTAGAACACCAGGCTGGAACTGATCTGCTACAGCATTGCATGCATCAAAACTAAAAAAATAACCAGTGCAAAGGCCAGTTCCTTCTCCCTGAGGTCAGCTGGCATTACACTCCCATTGTATTAAAGTCACTGACTCTCCAAAAAACAGTGGGCACCTCCAAACTGCCCTTTAGGACAGGCTCCTGACTTGTGCTAATTTCTGCAAAGTATCCAGGAATCGTCTTGGACGTTGCTGGGTTGCTTGGGACCAAACTAGGCTTGGAGCTGTTCTCTTGATGTAGCAGGAGTGACTGGGAAGAGTCTATATCCTGCTGCTTCTTGACTCAGTAGAGGCAGACATCAGGCCCATTCCTGTGATTGTCAGCACTGGCCCACAGCAGCTTATTCGTCATTTTATTAAACTTAATCAAAACGACATGATTACGGAGGATTTTTGTCTGCGTTATCATTAATGATTAGGGAACTTCAGTCATTTCAGCCATCCTGACAACACAAAGTTCACCATATTTAGGGAATAAATCCAATATGGTGACAAAAGAAGCATTACCTGACATTATATTGTGCATGGAGACAAAAAGGACTAAACAGAATCCTCATGATTCCGTGCATTTCCAAAGAGTTCCCAAAAGTGCAGTAAATTAAGCACCCTTAAACTGCAACCCTGAATGAAGGAGAATGCAGGAGTCGTTACCTTAAAACTCACTGTAATGCAACCAAAAGTGTGACATAGGACTAGGGTGAACGGGACAGAGCAAAGCCTCACAGGACGGCACAGGGGAGATAATTTGGGTCTCCATAGCCTTCCTGAGAGCTATCAACACACAGCTAAGGGATGGGAATAATGGCTTTTTGTACAGCAGCTAGCAAAATAGGAGCCAGGGCCCTGACTGGAGTATTCAGATGCTCTCATGAAGCAGAAGTCAGAAACAGAGTTAGAAACAAACTATTCCCATAAACCTTTTGAAGTCATTAACCATCATTCAAAGTAAGTACCCATAGCTGGATGTGACAGGGATCCTGTCTCCCAGGAAAGATGATTAGAAGAGGAGAATGCCAAGAGAAACCTCTTTTGGTCCAAGTTATTTTACCTTCAAAATACAAAGTGTTCTGCAAGTTTCAATTTGTTTCTCATGTCACTATCAAAGCTTTTCCCATTATGTTTCCCCTTAAGATAATCCTGGTTTCCTTTACGTGTATTTAAAGCCCAGAAGGATTTTTCTCTCCTCCTGACCAGCAACTCCATTGACCAAAGCTTTAATCACACTGATACCCGAGGCTCGACGTAAAGGTGAGGGGCAGAGAACGGCGGAGCCGCTGCTGACGCAGTTCAGTCACCGTCTCTCTGGCCAAGGAATGATAAAACTACCACCGCCACCCGAAAGCAGAACAGCAATTTCATCGGATGCCAGACCTAAAAATGAATGTGGCCGTGCCATGCACTGCTCTGAGCTGTGGATATAATGAGTTTTGAATGGGAAGTCCCGGACACAATAAATCTGTGCCATATGTGACCATTTCCTGTGTCAGTTCCTTTCTCATAACCAGTGGAGGCTTCGCCCTCCCCCTCGCTTTCCCTTTCATGACCCCACACCAGGGCTCTGAAATCTTTCAGGGTTGCTTATGGGCCCCAGGCCTTTCCACAGCAGTTGCATAAATAAATGAGTTTGACAGCAAACATCATAACGGTTAGCGGTAATGTGTGCTCCACACAAGTGCTGGTGCTGCTCGCTGCAGAAATGGGGGAGGAAAGAGCTTGTTTCGTTACCATGAACAAAAGTATGTTCTCTGACAAGTGGTGAAAGAATTAGTCAAATAAACTTGAATTCTGTTAAGACCATTGCTGCCAGGTTTTGTTATGGACAGGAAGGTTCTCAGCTTCTCTTTCCCTCCTTGGCCTGCAGTCACTGCAAAGACAAATCACCCTTTTCTTCTGCAAAAATAAAGTTAGGGGATAAAATGAACTGCCTCAAAATAAAATTTGCAGGGAACTTCACTTTACTATTATTATTATCATTTCTTCCCAATGAGAACTGTTCTTTAGTCCTGGGAACAGACTCACAAAGAGAACAAATGATTTTCCAGTAGAACTGGGCCAGAAGGAAAACACCAACTACCTGCAGATTTTGGAAATATTCAGGTTAGAATTAAGCTTAAAAATGCCAACTATTTTATAAGACTTAGGTTAAGGAGAGGACAGAACAGAGCTCAGCATTTGCCCTAAAACTGTTTTCCCTCTTTTTCGTCATTAACACATCAAACATTTGGAGAAAATAACAGAATTTTACTCAGTTTCCAGCTTTATCTGAGAATTATAATATTTTTGGACCATGTAAAATTTTTCTCTAAAACTATTTTATTGAAAAGCCTTTTTTCCCCTCAGATACACAATTTAAACAAACATATATTAAATATCCAATTTCAGCCCAAAAAGACTACAGACACTTCAATTAGTATATTAAAAGGGTAGAATTAGGTTATAGAAGCTTCATTAAAAGTATTAGGAAGGAATAAAGTTTGGTTTCCCATGTTCAATACAGAGAGAACAAGAGAAGGTGTTAATATTTTAACCAGGGAGATTTAGATTGGAAATTTATAGTAAAAAAAAAATAAAAAAATAGCAAGGCCTTGAAGCTACCCAGTTAGCAACCTGGTTAAACTAATACAACTGAAGACATTTTTTGTTGGTTATATTAACTTATTTTGGAAGCAGTGTAATTAAAGATATCATTTTGGAGTAACTGGATGGATGAGGTGACTTCCTGAGCTCTCTGCCCATCTTACCCATTGCCTCCAGTATCTTTTTACCATCAGATTTGTCTTCACTTTCATTCCTTCTTTCATTCTTTCTTTGTCCACCTAAGTTATAAAAAATGTTAAAATCTTCTTTGTACCTGCCCTGGCTGAAGGCACAGACCTAGAGCCTGTGCTCATGACAGAAAGGTTCGCAAGCACAAGAGTGTCTGTGACATTATTAGGGTGATTTTCAGCAATATTAGTCCTGTATGGGCTGCGGCGTTGAATCTTAAAGCAGAAGGATTTCATTACAGGTACAGACAGCTATATTATGCCATGACATATTTATGACAATGAACAGTAATGGGAGGCAAGTATTTTAAGCCTTAGAAGTCGAAATTAATCTGAAGGCATAGCACAGAATCTGAACACGTATGAAAACATATTGAAGAGCTAAAATTTGAGATACAAAGGCTAGAGTCATTATCTGAGCATATAGAATGGGATTCATCACATTAATTTTAGCTGCCTAAATGTTAAGCATCTAGTCTAAGCTAATTGTCTAGTTCATCTAGACAATAATCATTAGAGAGAGAGAGAGGAGAGACTTTTAGAGGGTTATTCATTCCTGCTTTCCCTTGGATGGATTGTGTCTCTGCTGGGGATATCAGCCTCTACTGGTTATATGAGAAACCTAGACAACTAGCTTGGGTTGAAGGCCTGTATTTGGACACCTAAGGTTAGGTGAAAAGAATCCAACTCCTGATGATGTGGCTATCAAGGCTTAGAGAGCCTTAGGTGTTCCTATTCTGAAATCCTTGGGAAATTATAACTATGTGCACTTCTCTAAAGTAAACATCCTCTCCAGTTATGAACAAAGGGAAAGAAAGAAAGAAAGGAGGGAGAAGAAACCACTGTCATGTTAGTCTAGAAAACAAGAAAAGCAAGGTCCCCTATCCCTGACAGAGATCCAACAGGCTGCAAACAATTTTTTGAGAAAGACCCTGAAAATTACCAAACTGCATTTGGCTTTTCTAGCTACAATGACTAAACCACTGGAACTAGAAACTCCCACCTGTCCTTGGTGCAGCCACCCTGCAGACCAGCTCTGTCTGCTGGGAAGTACAGCTCACATGGGAAACAGAGGGACTACTGAGCAAAACACTTTGGAAAGAAAAGAAATAAAGAATGTATTGTAAAAAAAAAATAAAAAAAATACAAAGAGAACCTAAAAAAAATATCTTCTAACCTCTGGAACCAACATGGATATGCAGGGATAGAAGAAGACTAGTTTCAAATACCACTTACAAGAAAATCAAATGTTCCTGTAGGCATAGTCCTAAAATACCATGCCTACATCAAATCTTAGGGAAAAAAAATCAGAAGATATTTCTGGATGTCATTTATTTCAACCTCTTGCTCAGAGAAAGGCTAGCTACAAAGCTAGATCAGGCTTCAGAGGGCTTTATCATAAATCATAGTATATCTACATTTTAGACTTTTATATATTTACTAGAATAAAAATACAGCTTAGAGTATGTCCAGAGAAGTTGCCAGGGTTGAAAATGATGAAGATCCTAATTACACTTTCTAATTAACTTCACGCACTTGCATGATGTTTTGAGGAAGCTTTGAGGTTTACTTTTGCAAACAGTTGTTATACTCATGTGTGCTTGTTTTAGGTAGCCTAAGGCCTATTCCTGAGGATCATAGAATGTATTGGGTTGGAAGGGACCTCTAAAGGCCATCTAATCCAACCCCCTTACAATAAGCAGGGACATCTCTAACTAGCTCAGGTTGCTCAGAGCCCCAGCAAGCCTGACCTTGAATGTCTCCAGGGATGGGGCCTCCACTACCTCTCTGAGCAACCTGTTCCAGTGATCCATCACCCTTACATAAAGAGCTTCCTAATGTCTAACCTGAATCTACCCTTTTCTAGCTTAAAACCATTACCCCTTGTCCTGTCTCTACAGACCCTTGAGAACAGATTTCCTTCTGCCTTCTTATAGGCCCCTTTCAGGTCCCTTGTTCCATCAAAGTCTTCTGGACAGCTCCAACAGGGAAAGAGTAGGTTTGGAACTGGAGCATCTCTTGTACTTGGTCATTGTACTCTTCATCTTCATATAAATGTAAATGAACTCATAGTAACACTGGTCCTGGTTGTGTGGTATGGTGCCCACAGAGAAAAAGAATAGCTACATTGGTGGAGCACTGCAAACACCCACCCAGTCCTGACTGTCTTGCTCTAACTCATAGGCTTCATTCCCTTTGCATTTCACTCCAGACTTACTAGTGAGATGTTTGAAATTTCAGACAGCCCTTGGAGTTATTTTGTCCAGGGAGTATATTTAAAACTCATTGTGCCTAATGTTGTCTTTCTACAATTGAGAAGTAATCAGGAAAGACGTGAAAATAAATAGACAAGTGAGAGGCAAAATGAAATATGAAGTGGCTAGAAAGGAGTCTGCTCTCTAATGTATTTTTTCAGCTTATTATTGTAAAAGCCCAGAGCAAAAGAATAGCTTTGAAGAGTCTTTTGTTAATAGTGGAAAGGTTGTCTTTTTATTTTTCTTAACTTTTTATTTATTAACCATGCTACACGGGGTACTTCCATAAATGATGGCCAGGTTTCAGGTTACAGCGACTTGTTTAGTCTGAAAACATCCCAGGCTGCAATGGGAAACAGAAAAGAGAAAGTAACAGCCCATCGTATGGTGCTTGAAGGGAATAAAACCGAAGCCCGTTTGTTCTCTGCTTTTCCCTGTAATTTCTAATGGTTGAGCTTGCAAATATCTGGATGTCTCTGGCTGGTTAAAATGCATTACCAGCAGGCCACTTCCTCAGGTGGTCTACTTGATGACAGTTTGATGCTTAGGCCAATATAAAACAGCTGATATTTTGACCCTATCTGAGAATAAAACGATCAAGCTGCATTCCTATGTGGGGCAATGATTTCCTCCTCCAGACTGTTGTGGAAAAAAAAAAAAAAAAAAAAAATTATTGAGAGACCTTACCTCATGCTCAAGCCCTAAAACATGACAGTCAACAACATTTCTGAGACTCTTGGTGTTGGGCTACTAGATACTAATTTATCATTGTCCTGAGGATGTGGTTAAGTATCCAAATATCCAGTTGCTACAAAATGTCCTTCAGAGCTTTCCTGTGGGAATACACTGGCTGTGCACAGGAAACCAGGCAGGTGCATTAAGCAGATCTGTTTCTTTGAGACTTTTTAGTGGAAAAAAAAGGGCATTGAAATACAGTTAAGATGGGCAGAGCAATACAGGATTCCCAAAGGCTGCTTAGCTCAGGCATCCTGCTGGTGATCTTCACGTATAATAGACTATACAATTTAAGTTGTATGAAGAGAATTACCAGTATGGACAATTGGTGTAACTCCAGCGTTGCCAGTCAGATACATAAGATGAGCACAGGCATGATTTTCACTTGTTTATTCCTTGGCATCAACAATATTAGAATGTATTTCATTTTCTGGGCACATCAATTGAAAAGCTTAGGTGTCAGGCTCTCAGCAGGCACTTGCATGGGCCTTTCTGCTGGTTTGGGCCATCAAAGAGCATCTCTGAGCTCCCAGAGTGCCATGAAGATCCAAGTCAGTTTGAGGAGCCTACAAAAAGCCCATCTGGCAGGGTTTGGTCAGTTTTCACATCCTCACTTGGCAATCAAGGGGACACCAGGCTGAAGTCTTGGAGGTCCTGTTTGTATCCCCCTAGCATGGAAAGGCTCATCCCAGAGAAGGAGTACACTAAGAACTAAGTATGGAGTACTAAGACTAATCCAGTAGGTAGAAAATTGATCCAATCCAGTTCGAAATTTGCCTTGCCTTATCAGGACATCTGGGCTATAACCACTCTCCATGGAAGCCACAGGCATTCTGTGTACGTACAATTTCCCTGGGGAAGAGCTTTCAGCAGAGATCTGACTTTCCAAACCAAATCCTGCCCAAAAGAATGGTACGTTATGTGAAGCACGTGGTTTTAGTTGTCAAAAATGAATTCACATTTTCTTGCATATTTTTTCCCCGAGGTCCAAAAAGTGTTAATAATGCTGGCAGCAATGCCGTATGTAACCCAAATACCCAACCAGAAGGATGTGCTGTGGAAAGGATCCCTGTACTGCCGAGAACATTGAGGGGAGGAGGAACATAAGGGAATCTTGACTTTTTTTTCTTTTGCTGCCAGTGTCTCACATGGAACAGCAGCTGTAGTAGGTCTGGCTGAGCCAAGGTTAACCCACCACAGCACCTCAGACACAGAGACCTCAGAAGTAAAGGTCTGAATTTAATAAAGCTGTCTGGAGGGGGAAGGAGACAGAGAAAAGAATATCATGGAGATAAGAGAGGCAGAGATAGGAAGAGAGAAAAAGAAACATTACAATTTACTGGTGATTGCTGTGCCCTTTCAGACCCAAGAGAGTAGAAATGATGTACTTGTTTAAGTGGTGGGACATCAGTTCTTTATGAAAAGAATAAAAAAAAAAAAGAATATTTTATCATTAGAACATATACTTTCATGCCACTGTAACAAGGATGAGCAAAAGGTAAGGAGAGGCGGGAAAAATGACAAGGCGCTGCAAGGCAATTAATAGAGCTGCTTGTTTTCATTGCAATTTTGGAAGGTGTTGGAGTCAGCCTTTATATTTTGTACAGCTACACCTACAGTGTGGAAGGAGAATTAGGCACCTTCTTTGGAAAATAACCTCTTTCAAGGTAACAATAAATTCCACAGATTGTCAAAATGAGGGGATCCCTTTGCTTCACGCCTTTCGTTGTCCTTCTCCCATTTCTGCTTTAGAATAAAGTTAATTGAGGGGTAGGAGGCAGGAGGAGGTTCATCTAATCCCCGCTGACATCAACAGCCCTCTCCACCAAGGTACCAAGTTGACTTCTTCATAGAGAGCAAATGCACAGCCAAAACTCCTATCCAGGGATGGTTTTTCTTTTCTTTTCCATAAGATTCTGTTTGTTAGAAAAACCAAAAAAACACCAGAGGGAAAATAAATGCAGATACATTTTTAATGCATAAATTTCATTTTCAGAACATGGTGGGCACTTCAGTGCCAGGTGCTGGAACTGCAAGGGGGAATTTATCTAATCAGTCCTCTCTGTCCCCGCTTCATTGACATAATATGGTCCTGCCGATTAAAGCACTGGAATCATAGCTCTGCGTTTTCCTTCTCTTTCATACTAAAATTATTGATGTGCTTTGTACAATGTGTAATTGCCATTATTGTGTATGTGCCTAGAGCATGTGCAGAGCTGAAATTGAAATAAATAAGCAAACAAAACCCATACGATAGGAAGTCTCTGATGGTATGGTGGGGGCTGGTGCCATGGCATCATGAGCCGAAAATAGGATTTGATACTGCTGTGACTGGTTTGGATAGAGTGAGATTTGATAAGACTAGAAGAAAGGCTGCTGTGATCCTCTAGTATGACCTCCTCTTTTTAAATAGCACAGATCTTCAGTAAATGCTCAAAGTCTCTCTTTAAGCATCCTGGGTCTGAGCCTCATCATCCATGGATTTCACTGGAGCAGTCCTGCTTTACACCACCTGAGGATCTTGCCCCATATCATGCATTTGCTTTTGCACCCTCTCTTTCTCTCTCTCTCTCACACACAGGCAGTAGATTTGTTCTTTACATTTAATTTATGCAAGTGAGGCCCAGAATACATTTCAGTAACGCCAATTAGATACGCACTAATTTCTTCTCTGTGAAATAGCAGTAAGTAATTAATCAGAATTTTGATCACAACTCAGTTGGCAATTCTAATTGCACTTGCCATTTCCACAGCAAATACAGAATCATTATCTTTTTTGCCTAGTCCTCTCTTCCTAATCATCCAGGGTGCTAGAAGCAAAACATTTCCAAGAACTAGATATTGTCTCTATCAACCAGCAGCCTTAATACCTTTGGACTGAGGGTTAGTGGGTTCAGTCCATGGCTGTGTTTTATTTCAAGCTTCATCATAATTTTAAAGTGAATCGCTAGTGGCAGGCTGGCTGCTTGCCTGGGGGAGGGGGAATTCTGCCTCATAAAATTATGAGAAAGGATAAAAGCTAGCAGCTCACTCCATTAAAAACCTTCTGGGAGAGCACTAAAGATGCCTGATCTTTGCACAAGCATCCAACAGGCATCTAAGAGGCATATGGACGTTGATCAGATCTGTATCGTCAAAGCCTGCACCGCCATCTCTGAGGCACCACCACCACATTTTAACTCCAGGCATTACCAGGCATCTTGGTGTAGAATAAGAAGATCAGGTGAGATCAGTACCCCACGTTTAACTGAAAGTGTTCATGTGATCATTCAGTGGTCATTCTGCTGATCTGTGCAAACTAACAGTGCTGGTCTGGAGCAAGAATGGTTTAGGATTATCTCCCTTGATGGTGTTGTGGTCAGTGGTCTATGCAGCTAGGACTTCCCTTTGCTATGCTCCAGAAAAGCTGATGGTGAAATACTCCTCAGAGGGCTTAGAGGTGAAAGAGAGAAGGAAGAGAATGGGAGATTTACCATTTAGGAACTGAGCCCCACAGGGAGCTAAGGGTGTACCTACACCAGATCCAGCCTTCAAATCCAGCACGGCACTTCACCTTCCCCTGCTGCTGGAAGAAAGCTTTCCCAGAATCTGACAGCTATACATTTAATAATCACATTCTTCATACAATTGAAGACCAAATGGTTAATATTTTCCCAGTTAGTCTCAAATTATACGCAGTAAATTTGGGAATAAACACCAAAACTGGGATATCAATACTGTCCACTTCATAACTAGTGAAAAGAGGTTTGTAAGAAGTGTAAAGACACTCCACTTTATGCAAGAAGTCTCTTCATAGAATATGGTGTGAACCAAGATAGCTCTGGTTCTACCTTTACGTATAATTTGAGAAAGTAGCATCAATTAATTCTACTATTCTGAAGATTGTCCAAGCATCTCCCGTACTCGCCAGTCTATCTCCTCCCTTCCCTAACAAAGAGAAACCACTGTAAGAACAGGAAGGCATCACTTAGCCCTTTCCTTTGCTTCCTTGGGTTGTTTTTCTTCTTAATGCTTTTGCTCTTATTCCATATATGAGAGATCAAAGGGAAGGATTTGAGGGGATCTGTAGCCTTCCAAAGTCCTTCTACTCCCAGACACCAAACCTCTCCAACAAGAATGGGGAACCGCTCTCAATATTAGTGATGCCAACAGGGACTTAAGAGGGACAAAACATCTCAGAACCTAGCTATGAACACTGCAGCCAGGAAAAACAGCATCTGAGGTTCTGGTGAGTTGAATTTCTTTCCTTCACAGAGGACAGAAAAATAGAAACAGAACAAATGAACTGCCACAGAGATATTTCTTCATCTGGGATTGGGGTAGGGATGGCATGTTAAACATGCTACCCATGCTGTAAACTCTCCGAAACTTTAACCATATGCTTTCCAAGCTCAACTCGACCTTCTGGGACACCATAGGACAAAGACATTTTCCATCTGCCTTAAAAAGAGGTACACTGAAGCTTTACACTCAAGAAGCCTTATGCCTTAGCCCTGATACTCTATCACACGTATTTTACATTCCTAGAACAATGCTTGGCATGTTTCTTGTTGTGTAGGTCAACTAAGACTGACCAAAACAATGTCTAGGAGCTTACAGAGGGTTAGCATGATTTGTGACCATCCCAGATTGGATGCAACCAATCTGGTCTGGATGATAAGTGATTTTAATAGTTATGCATGTGGCCACACAAAGACTTGGTCCTAGGGTCATAAAACTGGCTCTGTTGCTCTGTCGCTTCCCAGCACAAAGGCAGTCAGAAGGTTTGAGATCTTTGCAGCCACATTGTGCAGAGCAGTGCCACCACACTTCCCACTGTTCTTGTGACATGTATCCCACTTCAGGCAGCTCAGGAGCATGGGAAGCACTGGTAAAGTTAAAAAAGAGGTAGTCACTAATAGGTTTATCCTAACCAACTAACTGTATTCCTATGGAGTCAGCAATAGCTGTGCAACATAAACATATAAGAAAGGACTTAAAAAGGCAGAAAAGAACAAAAAACTGTTCAGAAAAAAACACCGCATAGGGTGTAAAAGAGAAAGGATGACTTTTAATTGGCATGGGTTGCTTAATCACCTCAGAGTGGAAATAAACGCCAGCAACTCTTGGAATCTGGATCTTTGAAGGCCACATAAGCCAACATAGCACAGATTTACGAAGATAGCAGATCACGTCCCACATCAGCTACAGTAGCCAAAAGCTAAAATAAAAGCTTTAAAACCAGAGGCAGTGGGATATAATCAGAGTAGTGCAAAAACCACTAACTTTGACACAGATATATAAGTAATGGATGGTGCTGGAGAGACATTCTGGCTACATCTTCACTAGTAAATTAAATGTGCCCAGGAATATTCCCAGACACCGAAGCCAGCTGAGATGGTCTGGCTGCATCCATCTATTAAACTATCTCAGCTTTCAAAGCAGAATGGATTCATCCAACAGACCAGCTGGGAATGTTCCTTGGCACATGTTAACTCCCAGACTGCACCCAAGAATTGTTTGGGAGGGTGTTAATTGGCCCAGGACAAAAGCGTGCCAGGGGCTGTTGTCACCATTTTTGCAGAGTGCTGGATTGTGTTTCTCTATCTGTGACCTGGCACCACTTTATTTATTTTAGCATGGGCATAGCCCCATGTTAACATCTGCCCCTGGAGAGTGCTGCTGCGACCACAAATTTACCTGCAAAATTTAAAAAGGAACACAGGCCACATCCGTTAGAGAGACATCTCGAGCCTAAGGAAATGAACAGGGAAACCTTCAGCCAGTATTAATTCTGGGCCCCTTCGAGAGAAGCGTTCACACCCAGAAGCAAGGATCAAGCAGACATTTGAAGTCTTTGGCCTTTCCTGGCATTGTCGGAGGTTGCTGAATTTTTTCACACTTAGATATTTTAATTCGTTGTGTATTTGTGGCAAACAAACTATTACTGTTCACTTAGCAGTTCATAAGGTTGGAGACGATGTTTTCTTACACTAGAAAAATATTTTAAGTGGGGAAAAACAATTTGAAGTGATTATTAAAATTGTTATTACCCAAGCAGGAAACAAAGTTGTTACTGTGTGCCCTGTTTGTCACAAAAGCAGGCTTCAACTTGAGGGGAAGAGAAGGAAGGAACAATCTAGTCACCTCCTAGCTCTTATCTCCCTGCTGGAAATGAGCAATAGATTGACAGCAGCTGAAGAGAGACATGCCTACCCACTGCACCTTAATTAATACAGGGAGGATGGTTTTGGGAGGACTGGAGTCACCACAGGAGCTATCCTGGGAATAATTTCCTCTCTCTACTCAGCTAGTGTCTCCCTGGGTTGACGTAGCTGGCCCCAACTATGGGCTTCAATAGCCAGTTGTAATCTCTGAGCTCAGGGAGGTTATGGCCTTATCTAACTGTGGGAAACAGCCTAATGCGTGATGCCATCAGGGAAGCCCCCTCCTCAAAACATTATAAATGGGTGTTTGGCTAATCAAGACGCTCCGAGAAACAGCGGCTCAAATGTGTGGGCATAAAGCCTCACAAAAACAAACTAGTTGTGGAGATCCTTCTTACAGCCACACTGAGCAAATACAGGAGCAAGAGTGGGATGAGGCGAGGGGTGGCTACACCACCAGGCCTCTGCCACTAGTGGTTTTTTGGAGAGAACAATCTGTTGTCTACCCTTGCTTTGGACGTGAACTGTCAACCCCAGTAAAACCTCTTGCTGTTTCTTTTAACCATACAGCACAGCGTGCACAGAACCATTTGCCCTGAGCAGAGGCTCGGAGACAGATAGGGTTGATCCATAGGAGACACACGTGCGGGAGGTGTTAGAAACACAGGCTGGGGCTGTGTGTAAATGCATCCACAGAGAGCAAGAACATGAAGTCAACCCTCTTGGCAAGACCCCAAGCAGGTCCAGTGTCATGAACACCACCTCAGCCAGCAAATGTCTATGCACACAAGGGATTTTGCAGATGAAAGAGGCAGACGCTTCTGCCCAGCCTGAGAGTTGCCCTCAAAAGGACCAGGGACACATCTTGGCCCTGTGTTTCTATCACCCTCCCTCTTTAGATGCTCCACCAATGGCTTTTTTCCTGCTGTGGAAAGGAGTCCATTGCGTATCCACAATAGAGAAGACTGAAATCATTGTGGCCTCACATTTGAGACTCTCTTTGCATCTCCTGTTTGCTTTGTTCCATGGTGCTCACGCTAGCGACTGGATTTTTAATGGAAAGCCACCTAGATTAGGCTCATTGTCACCCTTTGTCAGGTGACTTGGGAGCAATACACCCACCTGAAAAGTGAGTGGAGGGCTGAGCTGATGCCTCCTGTCCCTGAAGACATGGGCACATGCAGGGGCATAGCCAGCGTCAGGCTGGGTGACCCTGGAATGCAGTGCCATTACAAGCAGCACTTTGCCTGGAGGCCCATCCAGTTGAATTAGAAAAAAAAAGAACTATTAATTAACTTGACTTAAGAGAGGGCTGATTCAGGGCAATGTGACCTTTTCTCTATGTCACATGCCACACGGATTTTAGCCTCCCTCTGATGCTTTGTCACCGGCAGTCCTTGTTTTTTAGATCACTGGATTGCTGGGGAGTGATGGTGACCAAAGGGATCGGGGCAGCAGGAGGAAAGAGAGAGATGGCTTCACGATTTCACTGGTCTGTACGCAAAAGACAGCAGAATCCCATTATGCACCTATCATCTATTATCTTGCAATGCAAATATATACATATATGTATATACGCACACTTTCTTTCAAGTTTGTGCACATTTAGTTAATATACTAAGAATTAGTATACTAATCTTAGCGTACTAAGAATGGTGTCAGTTTACAAAATGAAGAACAGAATTATTTAATGCTGCTCAAATTTTGCACAAATGCAATGGCAACAGAAGGAGGTTTCTGCAGTTCCCACCAACCAACTCAATGCATTGTTCCAATAGCACAATCTACATAAAATTTGATTTTGAAATCTACTTAAAATTTGAATTAAAATTGAAGTAGCCTACCTCAGTGAAGGGAAGGAAATTCTAGTTAACAGTCACAGTGAAGGCTACTGAGAGTAAAGAGACAGTGGGTGAATAAAAAAAGTTTGCAGCAAGGAATCTCCACTCTGTTTGGGAGTCCTGCAGATTCAGGAAGAATTGGGGAACCTGCACGTCTCTAACCCACTGTGAGTTTTCCCTCTGATACCCTTGGGGTCAAGCTAGACAAATGGCTAGGGCTACTATTTTCTCTGTAGCTGGGAACAGGCTGAAAACTAGGTCTACTGAGGCTTCTTTAGAAGAAAAGCCAGCTTATTTTGGGGTGGAGTCATAAGTTTGTTCTAACACAACATGTAATTTCAGCTTCATAAAACAGGAAGGACAGTGCTGGTGTTAGGAGCACACACAGGTCAGGGACAGCATGTCATAGAATCAGAGAATCATTTTGGTTGGAAAAGACCTTTCAGATCATCAAATCCAACCATTAACCCAGCACTGCCAAGCCACCGCTAAAACATGTTCCTCAGCACCTCATCTACGCACCTTTCAAATACCTCCAGGGATGGGGATTCCACCACTTCCTTGCACAGCCTGATTGAGGGCTTAACAACATTTTCTGTACAGAAATTTTTCCTAATGTCCATTCTAAACCTATCCTGGCACAACTTGAGGCTGTTTCCTCTTGTTCTATCGCCTGTTACTTGGAAGAAGAGACCAACACCCAAATCGCTACAACCCAAATCACATTGTTATTTCCAGATATGATGAGCTCTGGTATTTTAAAATGAGCTTGAATCTTAGGGTATTTTTAATGGATTAATTTGGTTTTAGCTTAAGATTAGGCTTTTTACTGGGTTTCTTGTGGAAGCAGTTGCACCATGGATGCGTTCCTCTACCCCATCTTCACGAACCCAGGCCTTTTTCAGTTCAATCAGCATCTTCACTTAAAGGGGTTAGAGAAGATGTCTTAAAAGCATCTCTCTATAGCAAAACCCCCTCCATCCTCAAGTCCTTAACATGAAGGAAAAGCTTCTTTTAGTGCTTTCTATTTCTTCAACATAAATCAGTCAAAGAACAAAGCCATAGGAAATAACAGTTCCCAATTTTTCATGCTCATAGAACCATCCCCTAGTTTGGAAAATTAAAAAATTTCACATAAATATTCAATTTTCTGATTTTTTTAACAGAATAAGTATTTTAAAATCACCAGTTTTACCACATTCCAGATAATATTTGTGGGACTGTTATTTTTGTGTTCCTTTTACTATTATTTTACTTTAAAAGGGAATGACAAAGAAAACAAAGAAACATGAAAATGCTCCTTTAAACATGATAATGATAACTCAAGTGTGCATGCGAAATCAAAACAGATGGGTTTTTCTGGATAAAACTGGACAAATTTACATTTTATCTTAAAGACTTGAAGATAATTTTTTTTGAAGCCCCACAAAACTAAAATTAAACAACTCTAGGTATTATCATACTACACAAAAGATAGAGGCCACATAATAATTGAGGCAAAGAATCAGAACCTCTGCTATGTGACCCATACACTTTTTCATTCACATCACCCTCTAGATCAGAGGTCTAACAGTGAGTCTGGGAGGGTTTCAATGACAGCTACCCGCTGTCAGGAAATTTCAGTCCAAGAGGAGTGAATCTCTCTTCTAGATCTCACTGGAAAACCCAACCTTGTTGCCTAGTGCCATTTTCAGTGGGCCATGGGTTTGTATTACTCTATTTTCATCGATCAAAATACAACAGAATCTTACAAAACCAGCTCAGAGTACACCTCCATTGACCACATGGGAAACAATCTCCATGAAATTCTTTCCCTCTGAAAGTTCCCTAGGTCTGTCTTGTTAACTTGCTTACATATTTATATGTCTAGACATGAACATCTAAATCTGAGCTTGGCTCCTTCAGCTGAGAGAAATCAACACCTTGCAAGGGAAATTTATGCATCCTGGACACCAGTTTAAGGATGAGACAAATTACTTAAGTCAGGCAAGATGAATCATTCAAGAATAACTTGAATCTCCCTTTGAAAACAAGCTAATTGAACCCTAACCATGACACTCAGGATTTCTCTACACCTCCTCCTTAACACACTGCAAAGTCTCCCTCAAGACTTGGCCCACAGCAAAAACAAACCAACAATTACAGGCTCCAGGAACAAGGGCAAAACAACTTTTAGAGCATGTGATGTATGAAAGCTTTGCAGATGGTGAGGCACACCTGGACTGGCTGTCCATGGGTGACTGCAGGCTACTGCCATCATCCACCTGTGTGGTCTTTGTGGGAGTGAAAGATGGATGGATTTGGGATGTCACCAAGCCCTGAGTTTCTCCAAGATCCTTCTTTGAGAGCTGCATCAACACAGACACTGAGTTCAGAGGTGCAGGTTTTCATCCTCTGAACTAGATACTTTTTTGACTGCACTCTGGAAAAAGAAAATACAAGGGAAAAAAAACACTTCTCAAATTCCATTGGATAACACTGGCAAAGAAAGACTTGTCAATGTTATACCCACATATAGCTTAGGTAGAGCAAAAAATCTCAGAACGGCTTAAAAAAAGTGCTTGTCCATGTCCCATTAAATCACTGTGGCTTAAAGTATTGAAAGTCGTTTTTGAAACTTCTCTCAATGAAATCTATGTTTTTATCTCAGTGAAAACATTCCCATCTTACAAAACAAACATGATGTGATCAGTAGCGGACCTCAGAAAATCCTCTCACATCTCATTATCCCACAGTTTAGTTTAGGGCTTTTATAGCTTGACTTCATAATGCAACCACAGGATCAGCTCTGTTCCCCTCTGCCTGAGCCTTTGCGGTGATAATGTATTATTGCTGTAACATGAAGAGCAAAGAAAAGGAATATAACATGTTTTTGCGGCAACAAGTTAATTTTGATTTAACCTTCCGGTGCTTGACATTGTGGGCACTAACACTTCAGCTGTTCAAAGAGAAACACCAAGTACGTAAGCACCCTTACTCAAGCAAAAAGCCTCCTCAAGGTGCCAGCTGCGTTGTTTCCTGCAACACAAAGTGTTCCCTTGTCAGTCCTGTTGGCAAGATAGGGTTATGCCCTTTCCATGCCAAGATGGACCTGTTAACCATGAAACAGCTAACCTGTGAAAAGGGATCTGAAGCTGAATTACGTGGATTTTCACCCTGAGAGCACTGGAGGTTGGAGAGGAAAGCCCTGTGTCCAAGATCAGACCAGCCACAGTAACGCTTCTGGTTCTGCCATGGATTTAATTGAAACTCACAGACCCGACTGTGCCTCAGCTTCCTCTTCCACCCTTTATTTTACCCATTCAGGGTTGTGTAAATTCCTCATAACAGGATAATACCTAGCTGTGTGATGGTCCCTAGGGTCTCCAGTCCCATTTGCTACAGGATGATAGCTCCTAAAGAACTGGAAGTTGTGGAGACTGAGGCACGGCTGGGGTTAGTAGGATAAAGAGGAGTTACATACTAGCCTTCTGCTTTTGCAGTTCAAGCAATCCAGCATTAAGGTTCAACCTAAACATAAGGAAATACTTCTTTACTGTGAGGGTGACAGAGCACAGGAACAGGCTACCCAGAGACATTGTAGAATCTCCATCTCTGGCGACTTTCAAAACCCATCTGGACCTGTTCCTGTGTGATCTACTCTAGGGTCCTGCTCTGGAGGCGGGGTGGACTAGATAATTTTCAGAGGTCCTTTCCAAAACCTATCATTCTGTGATTCTGAAAGATCACTCAGCTGGTGGTACAATTAACTTTAATTTCTCGTTTCAAAGCTTCTTTTTCTCCTAGGCCCTCCATCACACCTCGGCTAATACAATCAAGCTCTTGGACACAGCTAACTCGTGGGAGGAAGTTCCTTTATAAAGAAAGCTCTCAGACACTATGTTGACTGCAGAAACCTCAAGGACTAAACCAGAACTATTTATTTTCCTTTGATCTTATGCCTCATCTTTTTCCTTTGCAGATCCCACACACTTTCCCCAGATACTCTAAGTCACAGACTGAGATTTCCAGATTGACACAAGGAATGGGTGCCTGGTGTCCAATCCCTAACAAAGTTATTCAAGATTTAGACATACCCTTTCCCAGGGAACATTCATATAGTCATGAGGAAAAACTTTACTATGAGGGTGACAGAGCACTGGAAAAGGCTACCCAGAGAGGTCGTGAAGTCTTCTTCCCTGGAGAATTTCAAGACCTATCTGGATGCGTTCCTGTGTGACCTGCCCTAGGTGATCCTGCTTTGGCAGGAGGGTTAGATTAGATGACCTCCAGAGGTCCCTTCCAATGCCTACCATTCTGTGATTTTGCCAACAGAACCAAGGTCACCTTGACTTCACTTCTAGATGATCACAACTGAAGCAGCTGAGCTTAGCCTGGCACTGACTCCTGGAGAATAGGTCACATTGAGTTAAACACACGAAACAGCCAAGGAGACACAGCCTCATGCTCACTGCACACTGGGAGCACAGGCAAAGCCACCACATGCTCCTTGCAAAGGGTCACACAGACAGCTTTGAGGAAGGATCTGGATTGGCTTTTGGTTAGGTCTGTTGGGTTGTTTTGGATTTCTTCCTTTTTGTTTCTTCCCCTCCAAACGCAAGCCTAAACCTCTCAGAGAAAGGCACTTGAAAAAAGAGACTCTGCTTTTCGAAAGACCTTCATCCCATCTGGCTCCCACTGGAGCTAGGCAAAAGGCAGTATTATTTTCCTAAGCAGCCCCCAAACTGTGACAATAAAAGCATACAAATTCAACACCCACAAAAAAGAGGAACAAGATAATAACCCTGGACAATGAGAAAATTACACAAGTTCACTTTCCATGTCAGTATGCATTTCCCTTTAAGAATTTCCATTTCCCTTTGAGCAATTCTATTATTCACACATAGCATTTCTAATCATTCTTTCAAGTGTTTCTATGTAACTTATCAGGGTTTAATGAATGCCAGAATAAGCACTAGAGGGAAAATCCACATAACTGGACACTAACCCAAAGGTTTTAACAAGACCTCTACATTTTTCTTTTTTAATATAATCTTTATTCAAGCATTTTCTGCTTTGATCAGAACGATGGCTTTTTTATTGGTATTATTATTGACTTTTTCCCACCCACCCTCTTCCACAACCCACCATCCCATAACCTGTGAGCCCTCCAGGGCTGTAGCGAAGAGTTATTAGTTACAAAGGGCTTCTTTGGAAACATAATCTACAAGTAAAATTGGTCAAAGTAAACAAGTTAGCTTCTATACTACCTTCTACTGAACCAGGCCCCACACTCACTTTGCAGAGAGAACAGTAAAAAAAAAACCTGCAAACGTCCAGCATTGATGCATGGATGGTAGAGATCAGGAGTGACTTGTTAGTTTGTTGTACATGGGGGTACTGTTTGCTATTACTAATAATTCCTAAGGATGACTTTCTGTGCCCAGAAGTTGTCGGTCACACAAATTCTGGGACATCTTGTCACTGGAGGTCAGAACGGCTAAAAGAGTGGATGAGACAAGATACACCAACAAAGAGCATAGAAATTGCATCTACTTTCAGGTCAGACTGTCCTTGAATGGCTACTTCGGAACACATGGGTATGAGAAAAAAAATTAGTCTATACATGTTTCATATTCTTCCTAAAGCAACCACCACCTTCAGCAAGACACTGGAATGGTGCAAAACCTTGACCTTGATTTTTAAACCAGTCTTGGAGTTCTGTAGGACTCCAGTTTGCACAATGCTGTTGTGGGCAGCACTGCACTTATACTTGATTTTGGGCTCTTTTCTCTTGGGTGCTATGCAGGAATACATAGAGTCAGATCATTTCTTCAGAAAGCCTCAGGCTTTCCAAGAGCAAGGGATGTTTTTAGTTACGTGTGGTCACTGACTTCCATTGGGCTTCCTTCTTACTTCAGGCACAGATTTGAGTGACTGAGGAAGTTTGTCTCCCTGGGCCCTAGAGAAGAAAAGGAGAAAGCAGGTTTCCCCTCACTGCACAATCATCCAAACCAGCCAAACATCATAGGGAGCTGGACAAAATCGGTTCTCTAAAGCTGAGCTAGATGTCTTACACTGTGGCTTTGAACTGTAAGGGAATCATCATATAGCTTTCCTCCAATTAAAAAATGACTTTTATTGGTTCTACTTTCACCGCTAATAATTTATCATAATAACACATAGCATTTAGAATGAGAGGGCTGGAAAAGTCCTCAATGAGTGACACAGCCTATTCCTCTGCCCCACAGCAAGATATGCTCCGCTGGGTTTCCTTCCTGACAGGTCCTGCTATTTCTTTCTTAGTTCTCTCTCCAGAGGTGGAAAGAAGGCAGCTGTGCCCATCTCCTAAGGCACAGGGAACAGAAGGATTACAGCTCAGCCCTGCTCCACTGTGGTCACTCCTCAGAGTGAGATGTGGGTGGAAAGTTCAAGTAATTTGTCACAACGTGCACCAAGCAGAGGTCTAAGAAGAGCCAAGGACTTTCCTCAGCTATTGGGGGAATTACTTTTAGCCAAGTATCTTCTTCAACTGAATATTTGTTCAATAGATCTGTACCCTCTACTTCCTCCATATTTATTTTTTTCACAACCTCGAACCCAGTCGGTGCCTTTGATGAGCTAATGCTATAATTTTATAATCTCCTATCAGTCCCACAGTGGGGAAAAACAAAAACAGTATTCTTGCAATATGGACCTCACAGGGATGAAACTTCATTTTCAGTCCAGTAACTGTTGTATCCTAGTGTGCATGGGAAGAAAACAATGAGGCAGACTTTGGTTTTGCAATGTGTTTATTAATTTCAGAAAAACCACCTCAGGAACAAAGTTTATTAGTGAGTAGGAGGATGTTTCAGAAACAGAGACCGACTGAAAATAATCAGCTTCCTTTAATTAATTGCATACAGTTTTATTGCATAACTGATGGTTTTAAACCTTGGCCAATTAGCTTGTCAAACACAGAAGTTAAATTCTCTATTGGTCTCTCAAGTAAGCTCTATGCCAAAGTTTTAATTCAACTTGCCTTATCCAAGCAACCAGAAAATAGGGCCTCTTGAAACTGAAATTAGTGGGCAGTTACCCAGAACTGTAAAAAAGAATAGAAAAGACAAAGGAAAAACCCAGGACACTGAAGTCCCGAGCAGGGCCAATATCTGACTCAAGTCCATGACCCTCATTCTGGGTCTTGCAACCAGTTGCAAGGTTACCTCATCTTGACAACCTGTTTTCTTAGACAGGTTGAGGTACTGCTGCCAATATAACGTGCCTACAACACAGAAATAAAAAGAAAAAAAAAATCTTTTCTTTGAAAATTTGTTCCAGTACAGCTTATGATGCTTCAGTGTAGTAGCTGCCTCACCAGCTGTGTGTCTCTTTTCCTAGCAACTGGAGAATGCAAGATGATTTTATAATTGTATATATTTCTGTACTTGTTTATTAAAAGGAATATAAAATTTTGCATGGTAAATTAATAACTGTGTTCTTGGCATGATCTTAAACTGAGTATTCAATGTAACTACCCCAGATGCAAGTATTTATCTTCCAGTTTCTAGAAGGCAGTAAATGGAATTTTGTTCTAAAGCACTCACCTGTTTCTCCAAAAATACATTAAGAAATTAATGTATTATTTTCAACTAATTATTTTAACTAACAATTATATTAATACTGATGCTACATATCCTGAGACCCCCAAGGTGCTCATGGTATCAACCACATGTGCTTTGAGCTTGGCAGGGTTTTGACATCCATATCAAAGACATGCTTTACAAATGAAGATCTTGGGGGATTTGGCTCAGTAATTATCTTGTGAAAACCTCTTGGTCCAAGCTTAATTAACATTTACAGTTTCATTAGCTAAAATGTCCTATTAAGTCCCTGTCCTGAGTGCACCATAGCTGAAACTGAGATGGATGGTTCCTGTACTTACTGCTTTGTTCTGGTGTGCATCACCCAGACCACATCTACACCAGTAAACTGAATAGCATTACCATGTGACTTCATGCATTGGCTCATGATGACTCACACACTTTAGCTGCTACTACATTTCCCAGTGCTCTCCAGCACCATGCTCAGAAATGGCTGGATCCAACCAAGAAGGGGACTATGGGGACTACTATGGGGACATGAACAAGGTCCTGGGAAAGTGATTCAAAAGACCTGTTTAGAGTTGCTCTCTTACTTAGATGGGTTTCACCCACCTGTGCTGTGAGACCTTCCTTTCTTCTCCTCCAGTCCTTATTCATCCCACATGTTTCAGTTCCTCCAGAAGATAAGGCAGACCTCTTTTGAATAAACATGTGGTACTACACGGCACTGAGCCATCTCCAGAGCAACCACATTTTAGATCAAATGAGTCAAAACTGTGATCATGTAATTCAAGACAGTCAAAACCTAAAAGCACTCATAGGAGAGCAAAGCAAACTAAGGTCATATGGAGAGACATCCAAGTGCTTGTCTGCTTTAGTAATGTCACATGGACACTTTTAATTACGGCTATGTAATTTTTCCCAGGGTTTCACAGGAGCCTCAAACCGATTGGGGATCACATCATACCAGATGCTACACAGACAATTCTTTAGTCCCAAGGCTGAAATGTCAAGAGCCATCACAAAATAATGAGCGGAGGAAAAAAAGAAAATTAACCCAACTTCACAAGATAATCAAGTGACTTCTTCAAATTCACAGGAGAAGGTTTTAGCAGAGTTCTGCGATGAACTCAGACCTGCCGAATAATTCTACAGCAGCAGGTTGTGCTTCTCTGTCACTCTCACAATAAATCACTCATAAGCTAGGGGTTGAACCTGCCGGCTCCTGTGATGCAAGCCTGCCAGCAGTGAAACCTCTACCAAGGCATGTTGTAAACTAAGAGGACACCTAAATTGCCCTGTACAGATAAACCTCAGCTTGCTCTGGCCACTGTTCAAACTAGAAGGACCATGCCCAACTGGAACTGTGACTGCATTAATATGGAAATATGCCCATGTTAACCAGTCCTGCCCTTCTGTGTCTGTGTGACACAACTTCTGGCTCAGAGAGGCATCATGTTCTACCAGGATGGACCACAAGCAGACAAGTTTGAGTTTGCTTGGAAGAGGTCATGTCAATGTGGCCAAGGTGTGAGGATCCCCATGAGAACTTGTCTTTCAGTTCTGCTTTCACATCAGTGTCTCTAAGCCACAAGATGATATTTTCCCTGCTTTTCTCATGGTTCTTTTACAGCACTGAACCAGCATGGAAAAATTAAAGATGCTTTATCTGAAACATCCATGAAGGAAATCCTGTGTCTCTGATGAACCTGACTTCCTCAATTTCCTGTTTGCTGCACATCTGTCTGCATTGGATGGGTCTCAGGGACATTTTTTGGGACATATTTGTCTACCTCAGTTGGAAGCCAGGCTCCTCGAGTTACAACATAAGGGTCTATAATCTTAAAAAAAAAAAAAAAATCACATTGAAAACAGAAAGAATGAAAAGAAAACAAACCAATAAAGAATCTATCCTGTCATAACATTTGAGGTTCTGGTATTTGCTGGCTTTGGAGCAGGTTCAAAATAAATGAAGTAAATGTGTATTTCATTAAATGCTAATATGTGGAAGATAAGAGGGGAAAAAATGATGAAATGCTTCCAAGCGCCGTTGTCAGGACAGTGCCTGCGTGTGTGTGTCTATAAACACACATGCTTGCGTACACACAAACATACAGTCATGATTCTCTCTGATTCAGAATACTGCTATGTAGGAAGAAGTACAGGGGAAGATAAAAAGGGACTTGTTTTCCCAGGCCATTGCTTTTGGATGCATGGCAAGGGCTTTTACACTGCTCATCCTTTGTCTCTTTTCAGAATTGCAGTTGAATCTTTCCACAAGGATCTAACCAGCATGTTCCCAGTTGATAGCATAATTGTTGATGGTTAAACTTTGAGGTCTCTTCTCCATTCCACCACAGATGACTCTGTGTAATCCCTTGGCTCCTTACTGACCTAGTCTGTAAAGTTAGGACATAACACATGTTTGCCTCCTAGGGACACAGCGCCTTGGGCAGCAACAAAGGTCATGAAGTGCCCAGAATTCTTTTGTTAATTAGCAGATGCAATGCAAGGGGACTAGAACATGGGATTTAAGGCTTGAAATAAGCAGGTATTTTGAAGACAGCTGAAAGAAGGAGAGCATTTGATGTCTGTGCTTCAAACAACCCAGCAGAGCAGGAACGGAAAACTTCACAAGCGATAGCTAAACCTTAGATCTTTCACTGCACATCAGAAGATAATGAATGCCTGCAGTTTGTTCACAGATAGTTCTGGACAGTTTTTCATGGGGACTGTTTCATTGGTCCCAGAGCTGTTTCCCTGCTCACCTTCAATCTCTGGCTACAGACCCATAGGTTCTAGAGTTTAGAGATTTGTTTTCTGACACACATTCAAAAAAAGCTTCATTTTGTTCTTTGCAGCTGAACCATTTCTGAACAAACCTGCAGACAAAATCTTACCCCAGGCATAAATTAGCATGGTTAAATAAAGGTATCAAGTATAGCAAATAGCATAAAAGTATACAGTATTAAAAAATAATAATAATAAAATATAAAAGTAGAAGTAACTGAAAAACAGGGATAATGATGAAACATGATTTAGTGGTGACCTGATGGTGCTGGGTTAATAATACAGAATCATAGAATCATTTAGGTTGGAAAAGACCTTTAAAATCATTGAGTTGAACCGTAAACCTAACACTGCCAAGTCCCACTCAATCATGTCCCTAAGTGCCACATCTACACCTCTTTTGATGCTACAGAAAAGGAGAATAAGGAGTTAAAGAAACCAGTTTTGTGCAAAGTACATTTTCCCTTTAGTTAGGATGCAAAACTGGAGTTTCTCTCCAGAGAAGATTTCGTGGTATCCAAGAAATGGATACCAAAGGATATATCCCTTTGGGGGGACAGAGGGGTTCAGTCATAGTGTTTTCCTTCCAAGATTTTTTTAACCTGTAGGAGTTTATTACGTTCAAGAACTTACCCATCTACTTCTTTTGATTAAAATTCAAAATGGTTAAATATTACTAGGTGGGAAATGGCACACATATACATGTGGACATACACCGCACCATTACAGAAAGCTCACACTTAAAGAAGGCTAACCTAGAAAAAGATATAAACATGATGAAGTAACATCAGTAAATTGACGGTTTTCCAGGTTAGCTGACATGGTCTTCTGCTAAACTCAGGAACAGGATTCACTGGATGTCATTCCAGTAGATCTCTGTAGTGCTCAGTCAGAAACGTGGCTTCCAAGGGCTGCCAACACCTTCTAAAATGTGTAAGAAAGCTGCTTTGCTATCCACAGCCCTTGATCGGTCCCACAAAGAGAGGAAAAGAGGAAAAGAGAGAGATATCCCTTGGTGTTTGTGCCTGCTTCTCTTTCAAATGGAATTAATGGTGGTTTAATGGGGTATGAAAGGATGTTTTACTGGAAACAATGAGGAACAATTGTCTAGCTCACGTTTCATTTCACAGGTCATTATTGCATTAAGAAGTAAATCGACCAAGTCCGGTAAATAACAGTCTGTGTTTTGCCCAGAGCCTCAAACCAACAATCTTAGCAGTCACCAACTAATATCTTTGTCATTTTTAACCCTTGCAGGGATCCGCTGGGGGCTAAACAATTATAGTCTTCACCCACCCCTAGCAGGTAAGCATTATTCATTTTATTTCTCATCCCTTCCTCCTGCAAACCCCACGAGGCTGGGTTTTTGCATTATTGTTTTGTTTATTAGCCAACCTAGCCAACTGTGTGTCTGGTGGCCTTGAAAAACAACACATATTTTAGTGAGTGCTGCAGGCATCTTTAAACAGGCTGCTTCCTCTGCAAAATTAATTGTTGCAAAATGCAGTGCTTCCCCTGTAAAGCTCTGCAAACTAACACTCAGCAGTTTGGTTGGATTATAGATACGCCTCTAAGATCTAAGGAAAATAACATAGTTATACTTGCAGGATGCAATTCACATTTCCTCTCTCTCTTTTTTTTTTTAATTGCATAAACACAGCCATCTTGGCTCCTTAAAGGTAACAGCCATCAAGCCTAGAGAGGCTGTACGTTTAGGTGGTTGTCCTCAGCTCTATCCCTGATTCACTCGGGAGCACCTCATTTCTTCTCTGTCTCCTCTGTTTCTCCTGAAGCCTTCAAGGTTGACTATTAATATCAGCAGCTTCTTCCAGAAGGCACCAGAAAAGTTTCTGGATGGTATCTAATAGTAATAGAATCCAACTACTGACTCAGGTCTGCCGGCATCGCTGAAGGAGGAATGATAAATAAGAGTGGAACGGTGCTTCAGGAGAAAAGGCAGGATGTCTGAGCTACTGAGAGGCCCCGGAGAAGGAATTGGACTCAGTTTTTGTTTCCTTGTGCTGTAAATTCCGCTCAGATCATTTTCTGTAGGACTAACCTCTACACTTACCTATTGCAGAACCTTTCAAGCACATTAGCATTCCACAAGAACAGGCAGACTGGCTGAGAGGACCAAGCGCATGGGTTGGGAGAGAACCTCTCTGCACTAATTACCTCCCTAGTAGTCACTCTTTGTCTTCATCAGCAGTATTTAGAAAGTTCTAATTACCAGTCCTTCCTACTACAACACCCTGGCCTTTGGACCCATAAATCACTGTCAGACCTCAAAGATTCCTGCAGATCAACTAAGCACCCTTACAGAATTTTGAAAATAGGTCCAGAAAGGACCTTCTGAAGTTATTTGATCCATTCTCTCCCTTCCTCTGGAAAAGATCAGCTCTATCTGGATAATCTAAGGATGTTTGCATAACTTCCACTGATAGGGAGTCCACAACCCACCCAGGCAAGCTATTTCAGCATTCTACTGTCTTTATTCTAACATTTCATCCCCCACATTTAAAATTATCCTAATGAAATTTCAGCCTATCATTTCTGATTCTGTAGACTCGTGGATCAATTTGTTTCCCTTATTCCACAGCAGTCTTTCATCCATCTCTTCTCTTCAAGATTGAGCCACCCAACTTTGTCAGTCATTCTTCATAGCTTCTCTGTTCCAGACACCTAATGATTCTTTTCACCTTTAACTGCCAGGCTCCTAAATTAATCCATGAGTGATGTGTGCATCAGTTACTCAAGTTTCATGGACCAACAATGCTTTATAAATCATGACTTACAAAACACTACACTGAAATAGTGGCCTCATCATGTCAACAATAAAAAAGCTTATTGGGTCACAGACAACATTTATATACAAAAAGGTAAAGAGGTGGATATCAAATCCTTAACTAGAGTGCTAAATGAAGGTGATGTGATGTTTTGGGGGCACTGAGCTATTTTTTAACTCACAGGGAAACAAATGGGCACTCCGAGATTTCACAAACTCTAAAACCGGTGTCATTTTTCTAAATAGCTTATTGAATACAGGAGCTCAGTTTTGAAAATGACAAACCTGTTGTTTTATCCTCAGGGACTAAGACTAAAAGGAGAAGCCAAGAATTTTTGATAGCAGTTGTAGGCACAAACTATTTGCTGGCACATCTTCAAAAAGGATTGCTATCCTAAGGGCCAAGGTTATCTCCCACAGTCAGGGGCCTGACTTTGCAATCACTTTTTCCAAATTTCATTATTCCTAATAGATATGTACACGTATTTTACATTTCATGCAGCTGAGCACCGGTGCATGGCTGTTTAAAAGTACCTGAGGAATTTAGAAAAGGAGTAGAAAGGGCGGTACAAAAAGCTAAAATCCATTTATAGCAATAAACATGCAAAATGGATGGGCTTCTGGATTCATCATGATAAAAGCATTTGATGCTCTCCATGGGAGCAAGAAGATAAAGCTTGGTAGGCTTATACATTTGTACATGTGCATATATATATATATATATACACACAATGAACAAAGCAATTCATCCTATATCCTACCTTCAGAATTAAGAAAATAACATCCCTGAAAAAGGCAAATATTGAATAGAGGTGAAGGTAAGATGAGTTTGAGGGAAAATAATTTATAGTATTTCCAAATGGAAATGTCATAGGGCTTCAATGCTAACTGAGTTTGCTAGACCTCCAAGTCTGGTCCATTCCTCTGTGATTTATCAAAACAAATTATGCAGAGGAGTATTCTGCTTCGGCCGAGCTGTCCCCTAAGGCACAGTGTCATGGTGGCATCCATATGAACTGTGGGCTTTCTTTCCCAACCGGTGGATTCACCACCCACAGATGTCCCTCACTCTGCCATGCTACCCTCAGTTAGCAGAGCTGACCCTTTAGTTCATCAGGTTCAGCCTTCTCACACCTGACGAGCCACCACATCGGTATCAAAGACACAAAAATAAGTTCTTTTCCCTTTGGCTTACTTTAAATTTTGTTCTCCCACGAGCCTCAGTAAAATCCTCCCAACTTCATTCTCGGCTTTGGTCCCAACTTAATTAAGGTCTCCCAAAGTCTTTACCAGGGAAGTGTTTTCAGGAAAATTAAGTAAAAGTTACAGGCATTTTCTGATCATATTAGGTTTGTCTTTTATAAAACAATAACTTGGTAACAGCTTTTTTTAATGTCCTCCATTGCCACTTTCAACCCATTTTGCATGGGCCATTTATTGTAGAAAAAGCAAAATTCTGTCTGTGAACAACAACAAAAAAGCTTCAGAGGAAAACAATAAATGTTTCAGGCCAATATTGCATCTTTTTCAATCCTTACAAACCTACCAAACCTGTATTCTCTTCTCTAACCTTTATACTTAATATGCATGATTATGCATAGCAGGTGTGGCTGATCATAGTCCTTGGAATATTAAATATATGGTGAAACATTTTCACACAGCGTTAGCCCTAAATTATACTGTCAGCCTGCATGCCAAAATTACACACTTCCCCCACTAATACTTGAGAATTTTATTCAATAATAGAAATTACCAGAAGAAAGAAGTTTGTATGAAAATCCTTCATCCACATTCCAGGGATTTTCAGACTTTTTACGCCTAGATATGACATTTTATCTTGTTTCTGATGAAACTAGAAAACCTCTGTGTATTCTTTTATGACATTTAAATTCAATGCTACACTATCTTTCAAAGAGTTTTTTGCAATAGCTATTGACAAAATCTAGTGTTAAATGTCTCTGCAAGTCGCTTCAGATAAGCATTTGCATATGAAATACCTACCCTTTCATGATCTAGAAAATGTACTGATTACCTCAAGACTGAAAGAGTTAAGCCTTTTCTCCCTGGAGAAGAAAAGGCTCAGAGGGCACCCCATCACAGCATTCCAGTCCTTAAAGGGAAGCTACAAAGAGGGTGAAGACTTCCTCTTCACTAGGAACCACATGGAGAAGACAATGGACAACAGGTACTATTTGTACCAGGAGAAGTCTCATCTCAATATAAGAAATATTTTTTTCACAGTGAGAACAATCATTCACTAGAACAACCTCACCATGGATGTGGTAGAGTTTCCATTACTAGAGCTTTTCAAGATGCAATTCGACAGGGTGCTAGGTAATCTCAACTAGGCTCCCATTCCCATGAAAGGCTGGACGAGGTAATCCTTCCAGGTCCCTTCCAACTGGGAAGGTTCTATGATTCTATGATTATTCAGTCAAAATTGCTTTAACAAATCCCTAGAATGTATCTGCCAGGAGGAAGAAAACACATGTGTCTGCAGGCTGTAGACTACAACTTGAAAGACTTGGTTTCTTCTCTCAAACATCCATGTATCAGCCCATCTAACTTCTGTCCCTAAAGTGTCAATATCTCTTTGTTCATTAGAGAGGACTCTGGAGACAATGGGAGTGGGGATCAGAGGAGTCTTCTACCAGCCTCTGGTCCTCAGCTACACTTCCACCAAGGGAAAATGATGAACTTCAATGTTTCTGAGAGCTGGAAGATGTCAGATTACAGACATGAGGCAGTATGAGAGCCAAGTCCTACAAATATTGCAGATAGCCAGCACATGGTCGAAACTTTAACTACGGAATGATGTTTCTATCAGCTCTCCTTTGTGGAGTAGAAGTTTTAACCTGGACACAGAAATCAGTTGAGTACAGGAACTGTTCACTTAACATTCATTCCTCAGTGAGACATACTCATGTTTATAGCTAATTCTGCTGTACAGTTTGTGATTCTGGTGTTTCCTGTATCATGGCACCAATTAGTGCTCCAGGTCTGGCCCCAAGCTCTTCTGTAAGAGGTTTGGTATAGAGATGAGTTTGGGGAGAAAAACATTTTGTCATCCAAAAATGGCAGCTCAAAGACATTAAAATAATTACAAATTCATGTTAAACTCATTAAATTGTTTTGGATAATTTGAGAAATAGTACTGTGAAAGTTCCTCATAAATTATTTAGGCAGGGGGTTGAGGGAGTGCATTCTAAACTTCTGCAGTATTATATTTAAAAGAAAAAAAAACAGCAAAAAGTATGCTTAAATTAAAAAATAATTATGCTTTGTTTGAGTTAAAGCCACTTTTGTTGTTGCTCCTTTTTCTTTTAGTAGGGATAATAATAACAAAAATCTTGCATCTGTTCCCTCCTGGGTTTGTGGTTTTTTTCCTGAATTCCATGATTTATCCAGAAAACTAAACTTAAGTTTTACATCTTTGTGTCTACAGAAAGCCATAATAAAAAGACCTGGCCTATTACCCAAAGATGTAACATAACCAGTAAAAGATCAGGCACACAGGAAGACAGAAGCAATAAAAAAGTGGGCACATGATTAAATAGACGATGTATGATTCTATACATTGCATGGGCTCACTACTGCCCATCTGCGGTGGGGAGAACTCAGGAAGCCAAGTGGTCCTTCCTTGGCTTTTGCATACATGCACACATATATCCACAAATAATGTATTACATATAGTCTATATTGATTGGAAATTCAATATAAGACATTGTGTGAATTGAATTCAGTAGCGTTCATATACTGAATGATCCTCTGTGCCCCAGTTCTGGTTCTCACAGCCTCTTCCCTGTGGTGGTCTTCTAAGAAAACCTCTTCCTAGCTTTTGCATCCCTGAGGTCTATTGGGAGTTTTGGTGTGCTCTCCCTGGATATCTAGAAATAACTGAGGGCCAACAATTTCAAGCTGGCTGTCCAAACTGGAAGCTTAATGGGAATATATATATGCATCTGGATAAAGGTGTAATTAAGAAGATGTGGAAAGCCAGAGCTTTTGACTCCCAAAGAAACCTGTGTCCCTGAACTGTGGGCGTGGAAAGGATGTTGTGAAGCTACCTGAAAAGACTGTCACCTGTGTCTGTGGTTAGTCAGGCTAGCAGAGCACTAACCTCTGCATTGCAGTGCTTGGATGAAGCCACTGGAGGTGGCCAGAATGGCTTAGGTTTAACAGGGCACCAGGCGGATATGTGGATGAGAGGCTACTTAAGTACCAAATACTCATCTGGATTCAGGAGGGGCAGAACTCCAAAGGCCAGATTCTGCTCGACAGCATCATAACACCACCATCTCCACTGGCCTTGAAGCACTGTCATGCTGAGGGGGAATCTGGCCCCACAGAAGGTCTGTAGCAACAGGACAGGAGAGCATTTTCTCCTATTTGGCTTGCATGGGAGCCTGAATTGTGCTGTGTAAAACACTCAGTGCTACAACTTTCAAGAAGCAGAAGGAGAGGGCAGAGAATGGAAAAAGACAATTACAAGGGCATGTAGTAACAGGAGGAGAGGTAATGGTTTTAAACTAGAGGAGGGTAGATTTAGATTAGACCTTAGGAAGAAGTTCTTTACTATCAGGGTGGTGGAACACTGGAACAGGTTGTCCAGAGAGGTGGTGGAGGCCTCATCCCTGGAGACATTAAATGCCAGGCTTGATAGGGCTCTGAGAAACCTGACCTAGTTAGAGATGTCCCTGCTTCCTGCAGGGGGGTTGGACTAGATGACTTTGGAAGGTCCCTTCTAACCCAATGCATTCTATGATTCTATGAATTCACCTTAGCATCAGCATCAAGCTGTGCCTTTCCAAATGTCAATTGTGAGAGGAAAGGAACTGCAAGTCAGAATGGGAAATACAGAATAATTTAACACACAATTGGGAAAGAAAGGGGAAAAAAAAATTCCCCATTCATATTTGGGCAGCAAGAAGAAAACACAGCAATTCTGTTATAGCCTCAGAGGCAGGCAGCATTTGACAGATGCTGTTGTCTCCATTACACAAGAAGATAAACCATGGGGAGTGCAGGTTGCACCATGAGTGCGCTTTAGATGGTGGGGATTCCTAGCATGCCTGTAACTGTGTGGTGGGTTGTACTAAAAATGGTGCGAACCTAAACAAAATCCAAGTTCTGTATGAAAAAGTGTGCATGCAATTTATGCAGGTGTTAAGTAGTAATAGTGATAAAGCACTCGCATATGATTTGTAATTAGGGCAGAACAGGTAGAGTAAAAAACAGTGTGTTTGTATCTAGACAAAATACATTAATCAGCCCTGTAAGCAGCCAGCTAGAGCAGGATCCTTAGAGGAAAAGCCTTTACTGGGTATACATTACAGATTTTGTTTAAAGATTAAAGTTCTTCTTGTGTTTAATCAGTTTTAGAGTGGGATGGAAAACAGGATTAATTAGAGCCCCTTTCATCAGTCTCCCATACCGCTGGAGTCTCAAATGATGCGCCTCTCTAGCAAAATGGCCGCCATCAGCAGCAGGCACAGGAAATGCTAATTGTAATTAAAGAGTTTATTTGGAATAGGAGAGAGGAGTTTTAATCAGGATGAGAATGGACCCTTGCTGTGTGAACCTCCAGAAAGTGGTTACCAAACAGAATGGGCCTTTTTAAACCAGAGAGAGGGGTCTTTAAACTTCTGGAGTGGGTTTTCAGCTTGATTATCTCCTCAGTGGGATATAGATAGAAATCCTTACTGGGCCAATTATTGTTATTATTTTGCATTTACGTAGCATTTATATGGCATATCTTACTTAATGCTCTCAGAAGACTTCACACAATGCAGCTGAGTTCTGTTCTAGTCTTAAAATTAATGAATTAAACCCTAAAGGGGCTGAGGGTACCAGGTACCATGATTCTGCAAGAAGGCAGAGAGGCACTGTGCAATGAAGCCTCCCAGACTTCTACACTGTCATTTACTACATCCATCCTGGAAAGGCATCACACAATCTGGGACCACCACCATCTCGACCTCAATTGTGGGTCTCAGTGAAAGCCTGGGGTAAAATCACATCTCATGAGTCAAATGTATGCATGACTTTTGAAATGCTCCAGGTAGCACAGGTACTTACCAGATTGCAAGTAGGACTGTGTCCATTCAAATTCTGACTTCGGGAAAACAGATATGGGTGGTTCTAGGTCCAGGACACTTCCATCCAAATCCTTGAAAAGGGCCTTCCTTGAGCCTTTGCAACTCTCAGGGAACATGGTGTCTTCAGAGGTCTGTTCACTGACAGATAGGAGAGGTAATGTTATTATGAAGAAGAACGGGAAAACATTGTGCTGTTGTTCGTCACTTAATTACATTGGAAAGAAACATTTCTGCAATACGTGCACAGTCTTTATATTTACTAGGTGAACTCACATGCCCAAGAAAAGAAAAAAATTGATTATAAGCAAAAATGAATGAACCAAAGCATATCAGTTGAGGTCTTGCATACTCTGCAAAGAAATTCTGCAGCAATATTGATTTCTGGGCATGTTTGTAACCAAACTGACAAAAAAAAAAACCACCAACAAACAAATTGACCCCCTCTCTCTCCAAATGTTGGTTGGATTTGGACAAGGAAAAATCATCTTTTTTCCAGTATAACTTCTATCCCCAAATATCCTGCTCCCTGGGGTTTGCTTTGGCTGATGTGGGCCATCATGGTCCTTACAGCCAGAGGTACAGTTGCAGTTTGAGTACTTTGGCTCCCTCTTGGCTTTTCTGGTTTGAGGAACTGCAGTAATGAAATCATCAATATCTGTAAGCCGTTAATTTTTGACCTATGGCAGTTGAAACCTGTAGTTGTGGAGTGAAGGGGAAATGTGCATTGGCTACTATGACACTAAGTGACCAGGAATATCTCTGCTGCAGTATGGACAGGCATTGCTCTTCACCTACACCAGGTGATGGAGTGTTTATTTTTTGCTTACAGATTGGTGTGGTTGTGCGTAGTATATTGTTAAAAAACATTGGCTGCCCAACAGTACCTGTTTGTCTGGGAAGTGATTGCTCCCTTGTACTTGGCACTAGTGAGGCTGTCTCTCAAATCCTGGGGTCAGTTTTGGGCCCCTCACTTCAAGAAGGACATTAAGGGGCTGGAGCATGTTCAGAGAAGAGAAACAAAGTTGGTGAAGGATCTAGAGCACAAGTCTTGTGAGAAGCAGCTGAGGGACCTGGGGTTGTTTAGCCTGGAGAAAAGGAGGCTCAGGGGAGACCTTCTCGCTCTCCACAACTGCCTGAAAGGAGGTTGTAGCAAGGTGGAGGTTGGTCTCTTCTCCCAGGTGATAAGCAACAGGAGAAGAAAAATGGCCTCTAGCTACACCAGAGGAAGTTTAGGTTGGACATTAGGAAAAATGTCTTCCCCAAAAGGGTTGAAAAGCATTGGAACAGGCTGCCCGGTGAAGTGGTGGAATGTCCATCCCTGGAGGTGTTTAAAATATATGTAGATGTGGTGGTGGGGGATGTGACTTAGTGGCGCACTTGGTAGTGCTGGGTTAACGATTGGGCTCAAAGATCTTGAAAGGCTTTTCCAACCAAAACAATTCTATGATTCTGTTTGCCTTGTTCTTACTCTTGTGCTCTGGAATGGGGGAGCCCTCTGAAGGGTCAGAAAATTCTACCTTCCCATAAGCAATTAAGCTTACACAGAGAAAAGCATGAAGCAAGAGTAAATAGCAGAAAGAGTGACATAGGAAACTAGCAAGGAACACGCATCTTAAATATAGGCCTGAAGACTCCTGAAACAAGCATGATGATTTACAGTCAGGCCACAGAGCATCCATCTATCACATTTAACCAGTTTTGGAACCCATCCTTTTTCTAGATCAACTGGTACAGTCTATGTCTGTAGAGTTAAATTCCCTTAACATTCAAACCAGGATGATCACATCCAAATTATCAGTTTGAAAAAGTCCTTGACCAGCTCCCAAACTATGCCATTGATTGGGCCTGTGCCAGCTGGCTAATGCCAGAGCCAAGCTAATGACCATGCTAAGAGCTGAACAGTGCTAAAATGCAAGTTCTGGTGGCCAAGTTCCTTGGCCCTACTTAATTTGCTAGTATGAACATAACCAGAAGAAACAAAATAAAGAGACTTCTGCTAGAAATTCAGAGAAGATCGTTGCAGGTCAAGAAGCCACTTAACATTTCCAGAGCAGAAGCAAACTTGAAAGAGAAAACTCATGCAAACAGGGCTCAGTGCGTAAGGATTAAAGTTTATAAACCTGTTTTGTTTGTTGTTGTTTTTCTTTCATACACAGGTGTTTGGAACTGTGTCTGAAAATATTATTGTCCTAATTCGTGTTATGTTAAAAAAGAAGGTTTGGAGATTCAGTGTCAATTGGGTTGTTTTGATGGGCTTAAAGTGAGGTGTACATGAATCTCACCTGAGCTAAGGTCTCATCACCCAATCACACTGATCTAGTAGTAAGCGACTACACAACCAGTACTGTCTCCCAGACAATGGATAGCTATTCCTTTCCTTCTAACTAGAGGTTTAGATCCTAAGAATAGAATTAAACCATACTTTAAGAATAAGACTAGTAAGGTAAGAAAGTTTCAGAACATTAGTTCAAACTAGAGCAAAGCTCTTTTTGGATGACACACTAATGTATCTCAGCAAACTACATCTAATTTTCAAATGAGTTTATCTTACGTTATCATCAGCATATCCTCAAGAGGAAAACATAAGTTTAGTGGCTTCACACAGCCAGAGAAGCCCATAAATGTCTATGTAGATCATTAAAGATGCTTCTACAGAGGCAGGTACCTGCAATAAGACAGGTTTGTTGGAGGGGATCTCACTCTACCTGAGACATATATAAGACAGTTGAGATGAATCATTTCCTAGACAAGGGTCCCTATTGACTACAGAATGAGCTCAGTATCTTCTTTAGATTGCATGCCAAATTTTTGGATTGCTAAAGTGTAGTGAACAGAAACACAAGTTGAGGATCTTAACACAACTTAAAGGAACTAGCCAACTGTCCATACCACTCCTATGACAAAACACAATGAGATAAAATGAGTTGTAATCCGTCAAAGTCCATAGAAACATCTTCAGATGGATACACATTGAGTTTTGAAGGGAACTTAGAATTTCTTGGGCCTAGGTTGGAAAAATACAATTATTAATATTTTGAATGCGACACATATAGGCAGAAATTTATAGTAATGGGAGAGAATCAAGTGGAGCCAATCTACACAGCTCAAAAGACAAGGAGAACAAAGATAGCTCCACAGATCCTGACAGCTAGTTCAATTCTTGAGCACCTCTCAGAAGATCGAGCATTTCAGCTGGTTAGGTCTACCAGTGGGACAAGAAAAGTACTTCATGGCATTGTTGTATTCCCTCAAGTTTCTACTTCCTCTCTTGCTCTAAGGCAATGCTCACCTTGTCTTTGACAGGACAGATTCATCAAGATACCCCTTCAGGATGCTGAGGCAGAACAATGCAACCACAGCCTGGATCAAGCTCAGCAGTTGCAGAGGCAGATTAAATAAATGCATGCAGATAATGCATGAGGAGCACTGGGAAAGGTAACCACCCTCAGAGGCTTACCAGAATACCGAGAAAGCATTCAGTAATCCACGAGCATTCATCATCTTTGAAAATCACCAGCTCTTGCAGTGGACTGCATATTCAGCAGCTCACTAATAGCATAATATTGTGGGATGGATACAAGAGTGAAACATAATGGGAGCTGACAATCTGGACAGGTCTCAGAAATCTACACGCAAACTAATGCCCAGAGCAAAAAAGCAGAAATACAGAATAAAATAAAAATTCTGGCAGAAAGCTGGAGGGGTTCTAAACATAGCAGTGTGGGACACCTCCAATTATTTTTGACTGGCAAGTGGCGTCCATGCTGGATTTTGTTGCTACTTCAAGGCTTTCCTGACATAGCCTCTGTATTCTGCTCACTGGTTATACTAAATAAATAGGCATGTGGTTTTCATTGGACGTGGTATGTTTAAATCACGGCAACGAGCAGTGACTTAAGGTTATAGATGAAGCTCTCCCCTCCCTCCTCCATGTTTCTCCACACGCAGATGATATTCTCCCTGGGCAGGAGCAGTTCTGGCAATCATTCGACATCTTGCAGCCTGCCTGGTACCGATCAACATTTCTGATGTGATCTCGCAGGCAAAAATCAAGCTCCGCTTCCCCGACCAAAAGGACGTTCCCTATCTCAGGCTTTTTTGCTGGAGGTCCTGACATTTTCAGAAGCCTGAAGCAGAGAAGTCAAAGATGCTCAGGATGGAGTTTTAAGAAATGGGATATGTGAGGCTTGTTTTGCTATACAAATGTCAGTAAAGGAGGAAATCCAAGAGGATTGGTCTGGAGATGCACCTTGATGAAATCTGAACCTCAAATTCTAAAAAATTAACCTGAACTAAGTTTGGGAGTGGTCCCTCTCCCCTCTCCCTCTCCTCTCCTCTCCGTTCCTTTCCTTTCCT
>JAVSBS010006162.1:64460-78739 GCA_033124195.1 Coracias cyanogaster
GAAGGAAGGAAGGAAGGAAGGAAGGAAGGAAGGAAGGAAAGAAGGAAGGAAGGAAAGAAGGAAGGAAATCTCAGTTTCATTCTTCTTTAGCATTAAAATTAATCTAAAATTAGCATAATGTATGTAACAAAGATGTAACATAGTTGTTCCTTTTCTACCCAGTCATTGTTTAAACAGAGCCTATCACAGAGAAGAGTAATACAACTCATTGGAACAGTAAAACATAGGAACAGGAGCCAAAACTTAATATTTAGAGGCATATTTGGGCAAAACAGAACCTTTCATTGCCAGGAGCAACATTAGTTCCCAGATGTGTCCAAGATGTCTTAGGATAAGCGCCATAAATTTGCACCTGTCCATAAACCCCTGGAAAAAAACAGAAGCCAGAGTTTAAAGGATAGGGGAGAGACTTGAGAAAAACTGAACAAATAACTAAATACATGGAAATCTTTATATTTGTTAAAACATGTTTCTATATTTTATGAAAAGTGTAAGAACGACACATAGCCTCCACTTGAAATAGAAATTGAAATAGAAATTAATCATTGATAAAGTAAAATGACCACCACATGTGAAGGCCAGAAACAGGATTGTACCATGGAAGTCTCATTGCCTCAAACTGAATTGCAGACAAAGTTATCTACCTTAAAAAAATAATCTACCTAAGTAAACAAGTTAAGTAAAAGCTCCGGAATGAAACATTAAAAAAATTACTCAGCTATTATATATATGTCTAATCTGTGAAAAAATATTTTTTTCTGGAAAGGGGATCCAAAACCAGGGCAAAAAGCCAAAATAGAGAAACTTTTTGTATAGAAGACATGTTCCAAGAAGGTTACATTTGAAGCATGCAAAAAATTCTGATTGAGTTTCTTTATTAAAATGTTTCATCTCACTTTGATGACCTGATCTGAAATCTTCTGGTTTGAGTCAGTGCAACGTTCGTTCTGCATCTCTAAGAGTGACACATTTCTTCAGAAGAGTTGTGCTTCAAGTAGTTAGTGAACCCATTTTACTGCTTGGGCTAATCTCCTCCATGCACAACTTTTTCCATGACGTATTTTGTCACTATAGTCCGAAAGAAGACTGTGGCAAGCATTGGTAATGCAACCCTGATTATCCCGCCAAGGTAGACCTTCAAAATAACTTCCATGACCTTGTGTTTGCTGTGGTTTAAGAGCATAGCATGAACAATTATGGAGTCTCATTTGATCTACGATAGTGTGTTACACCTCAGCAATGCATCTTTTCTAGCCCCTAAAAGTCAAATTGCTAGCTCTTGTTGTACTTCAGCTCCTAAGTATTTTAAAGATTCCCACAGAATCCATTTCCTTTGTCTGTTAGGTTTCTATCCAAGCCTTCCACTTAGCTGTTTGCTAGAAGTTTGTAATTATTTATTCAATGTGTGCAATAGGTTCTCAATGTCACTATCAGAAACAAACTGGGTTTTTTTGTTTATTCATTTGTTCTTTCTCTGAATTACTCTGATATTCTACAAATCCTGATCCAGGTAATTTCTCATGATAGCTGTTTGAATTTCTACTGTCTTTACAAAAGCTCAGCAAAGAATGAAGTCTTGCAATACTCAAATATTGTTTCAAACATATTTTAAAGCATGCAAAACAGAAAAATTAGCTTATTTAACCATTGTTGTATGAGGACATGTAAAAGTTAATATAAACTTCCTATTTTAGATCTTTCTATGCATCCAAATGCTTGGAAATATTTAAATGTGTGTATTTGGATCCATCCAGTATCTCTTGGATGATATTCATCTCACTTAAGTCAGGCCGTTAAAAATAGAGAAATGAGTTTAAGCTCATCATCCTAGCCTGGAAATCTGAGGGCAATTTCTTTCATCCTAAGAGAGGCCAAAGACCACTGAGACCAAATACCCTCTGGCAATGTCCACTCAACAAGGTCATCTTAGTTTTAATACCTTCAACTTTGACAACTACCCTTTGCAAATCTCAAATCTACAATTAAGACAACACTTTGTACATGTATTTAAGACCTTTTAAGTCCTCTCCAGTTTCTCATAAAAAGACCTCAGGATTTGACACTTAGGTGTTCACTTCTGCTAAATTTTGCCTAAACAAAATCTCCACAGAAAGTCCAGGAATTGAAATGGTGAGAGTTAAAAATTTTCTCTCAAAAAATATGTGTACCTCTGTGGTTAGATATTTTCCTGTATGACACAGTAACAGGCTCAACAGCAGTAGATTTGGCTATTGCCAAAGAGTGGTTTCCTGTGAAAAGGTAAACACATATTTCATACCAATACTCCCTGGGTGGACATTTATTTCCTTCAGACGATCACAGTAAGTCCCTTCAGATGCCCGAAGAAGGACCAGCAGCTTTAAGTCTCTTTCTAGGGGATGTTGAAAAGAACCTGCAATACAGACAAAACTGTAACAACCCACCACAGAGGTGTTAGTGGCTTTTGTAATGCTGAATTTAGGAGGGAACTGGGGTGTGTGAAGCTAAATTTAAAGGTATAAATGGCTGAACATGTCCCTCCACAGCCCATTTTTACCTTTCTGCTCCTTTACAATTTCACCAGTTCCCAGGTAGTCATGAGTTCTGCAGCTGAAGGTAAAATGGTCTTTCAGACCAATGAAAAGATTAAGGGAATAGAGTAAAGGAAGAGAAAATGCCCAAGAAATTTTGGTGTGATGGTGCTCTTATCTTGTGGTAATAAGTCTGTACAGTAAACTGTATTCCAACTGTGACTTCATTTATTTCACCAAGGGTAGTTTACAGTTTCAGAAGAAAATGGCCCAGCACTAAACAGATACTAAGGAGGAAAAAGTAGGACAGTTTTTGCCCTGAAGAAATGTATGCGGAGTCCAGTAAAAGAGTTCAGCGTTCCTTTAAAATTAGAGATTAAATCAATTATGCAACAGAAAACTGCAGCAGATGTAGAACTAAAAAATACATACATATCTGTACAAAATTATCTGGCCTGTCATGTTCTTTTAATATTTAAAAATTACTAGTTTGGAAAAGAGAGACAATTCTGTATCCTGAAGAAACATTCCTTTTTAAGAGCATTTTTAATTAAGTGAAATCAATAAAAAAATTCATTGTTCCCCACCAGAGTCTGACCGATATTTGTGGGTATTTAAATTATCTGTATGGCTTTTAAACAGGTAAAAACCAAACAGCGCAAGATTTCCTGTTCCCCATCTAATATATCTCTCTCAGGGAGCTTGTATCTTCTCTGCAGACATGGAGGGAATTCAATCTTATAGTGTCCATCGTCCATCCAAACCATCTTTGACTTTCTTGTTTGAACTGCCATAACTGTGGTTTGAACAGAAGAAAACTAGGGATTGGTGTGTAACAAAATACTATTTTCAGAAAGCAAAACTAGTGAAAAGACCTTTCACCACTGATGCACTAGGTTAAACCAATACCTACCTAGAGCAGCAGACGAGTTACGTAGACATTTCTGTCTATTTTTGTACATAGGGTGATTGTTTTTCTGCTTCACCCTCAAAGCAAATTGTGATTTCAAATACTCAGCCTGAACATACCTTTCCCAGTCCTCAGGTCAACCTTGCCCCCTTGGGATAAATTTATTAGCTACACTGAGGACTAAAGAAAGACTCAACAGAAATGTCTGGAGACCTTTATATTGATCTTACAACGATATTCACAATTAGCATTTCCTAGTAATGATGATATCCCCTTAAAGTGGTGAATTGTTATCAATTATCATCATTAATTAGTGGTGTTGTTATTATTTTATTCCCGGTTATGAAGAATTTACTATTCCTTCTGGTTAAGCCAATTAAAAATGGCTATGTCATATACCCAATTCTCAGCTCGATTTTAAAACCATCTTAAGTAGGCTTCCAGGCTTACCAGTCAAAGACACATGTTTGGACATGTGAATTCTAAAGGCTTGAACTGGAAGTTATCACTCCTTTAGAAGCATTACATCTACATTTAGCTAAAATTTGTGATTTTTAATCCTAAGAAGCATGACAATAGGTTAAAGAACAATACCCTTGTTAAAGGAAAGATGAACACACAAACCAGAAATATAATCAAAGTGAGAAACAAAGAAGTTATAATAAAACTATTTGTAATAGCTCATCATCATATTAAAACCTTAGGAAAGAAATAAAACAATGGGAAGATGATGTTCACAGAAATGCTTCAGTGACTGGAAATTGTAAACGGTGTATGGCAAAAAAGAACGCAGGAGATGTCTATGAGTAGGAAAATTAGGCTTGTTTTAAGTATATTTAGAATGAATATTCAGATTCTTAATACTTGCTCATTTCCTTTAATAGTTCCGTGGTTTTAAATCAATAGATTACAGTAACTTGAATGTAAAGGCCACAGAAAAGTCAGCCCAGAAACTCATCAGACTATTAAGGCGGACTTTTCAGTAAGTTTGGGATCACTCACAATGTCTCAGAGCACTTGAAAAAGCTAATATTGTGCCAATATTTCAAACAAAGATAAAAGCAAGAGCCCCAGGTAATTACAGGCCTGTCAACTTGACACTGATTTTAGGGGAAAAGTAAATAAAAATGCAATGTCCAACTCTGAGCACTATTAATAAATCATTAAAGGGGGATGATATAATTAATGCCAATCAACCCGGTTTTATAGAAAAAATGTCCTGTGAAACTTCCTTGTTATCATCTTCTAATGAGATTACAGGTTTAGTTGATAAAGATAATAGCTTTGATATCATATAATTGGCTTCTCCCAGGCACTTGACTTTGTGGCACAAAACTTTCTGATTAACAAACTACACTGGTATAACACGAACACGGCACACACCAGTTACAGGCTGACTGGCTAGAATGGGGGCATCGACTCAAACAGGTCTGGTCCTGGAAGCCCTGTGGTATGCAACATTTTATTCATGACCCAAAGTGGTGTGAGGATACTGAAAGTGAGCAGATAAGGTGACACAAACTAGCAAAGAAAGCAATTAAAGAGGTGAGGCAACACAGTCAGCAAAAATTGGGAAGTGAAGAATTAGGAAGGAAAACGGAGAATGTTCCAAATGTAAGATGACAGATCTTGAAAAGGTAATGTTCTCTCCGGGAACAGATGGAGAACAAAGGGAAATGAAGGGAAAAGCTGACTAAGGTCTGTGATAAGCACTTTGGCTTAGTATAAATATAACCCTACAGAATGGCTCATGGAAATTAAGATCTGGAAATGGCAGCTGCCTCATCTTACTTTTAGGGAATTCCAAAATAGTTGAACACAAGTCACTGGGGCTGGGTAAGTTTCATCACCTCACAAAGAAACTGGCATATGAAATCACAATAGTTTCATTAAAACTGCCAAGCTGCCATAAATACAGAATAATAATTTCTGCACACATGTGAAGGATCTGGGCTTTGAGTGACTGTTTTTGAACTTTGGATGTGAAAACTTCAGGTTATTTGCCCCACTTTATTGCAGGGAACAAGTCCTACATAAGATCACATCAAACTGTAAAGTTACCCATCCTACATAAGGTGCACAGAAATGGATCCCATTTCATACTCCTACTACAACTGGAAAGCTTACCAACTTGATGAGCGATGTGTTTGATCGTAAGATGAGATAATAAGGGACTGCTGGCAGAGAACCACAAGAAAGGTGATTGCATCCAGAAGCTGGCAGAAGTGTCTGATGAGGTGGGCAGAAAAAGTCAGGAGGGTCTAAAGACAGTGAACGCAGAAAATAGGCAGGGCTTCCTCAAACACATGTTCATCCAACTGGAAAGTTCATCTGGAATTTGGAGGATTTGCTCATCTGTCCAGATGCAACATACACCTGCCAGCCTGAGCAGCGCTCCTGAGCAATGTTTTGTCCTCTCTGGATATCTGAGGTACTTCTTCAGTGCAGACACAAGTCAATCTGTTGATGCGTATGCAGCAACATTGCAACCATGCAACTTCCTACGAGCTGGTCTTTCTGCACAGGCACTGCACAGTCAGTTTGTGCCTTCACTGTCTGCCTGATGATAGATGTCACATCAAAAGGCCTCACTTCAGGTGTGTGACCTTCTACAGGGAGTATCTAAAGCTGATGTTCCTCCAGGGAGTGCTGGAACTGCAATGCATGCGCTACACAGAGTAAAAACCTTCCATATATTATAATCATATGTATAAGAAACAACCTATGCTGCTAATAATGTCACCACTGATTACATCCTTTCCTGAAGAAGTGTGAGATGCCTGGATTGCAAGACAGATATGTTAGTGCAATGGTTGCAACCGGTTCATAATCCTTCACCAACTCTATGTGAAAATAGGAATAAAAAAAAAAAGGGAGAGAATGTAGAAAGAGGTGTGTTTTTTCTATCCAAATTTTCACTTGTTCTGGATCGCAGCCTGGATCCAGTTTGCTGTTGAGTTTCAAAAGTGTTTTACATTGTTTTCATCCTTCAGTTTTATTCCAGATGTTCTTCCTGACAGTTTTTTGGTGTGTTTTTTTCCTTTTTCCATGGCAAACCCCATGCAATTCTTTCCTAGAATAGTGGTGTTCCCTCCCTTCTAGCCTTTCCTGTCTTTACATCATTACGCTCTGCAGCATCTGTTGAATCTAAGAGCAAGGAATGCTCTGAGACAAGATCCCCTCCCTCCCACTGGCAAATACACTTTGTTAAGTATGTTGCTGTGACCATCTCCAATAGCAACTCTGTGTTTCCTGAATCCAGAGCTTCCTGGACTGCACCTACACAGCTGTTTTAAAAACTGTGGTATACTGCCAGCAGAAAGTCCAAGGAGTTTTTTTTCATGGTCAATATAAAGCTGTCTAGTCACCTAGTGATGGTTCTCCTTCCTGAGCTGTTCCTTCAGCTGTTCATACTGCACTTTATAGAATCATAGAATCATTTAGATTGGAAGAGACCTTTAAGATCACCAAGCCCAGCTGTTAACCCAGCACTACCAAGCCCACCACTAAACCATGTCCCTCAAGAGCACATCCACCTGTCTTTTAAGTCCCACCAGGGATGGGGACTTCACCATTTCCCTGGGCAGCCTGTTCCAGTGCTTAACAACCCTTTCAGCGATGTTCCCATGTTCCCTGACTGTCTGAGCGAACAAAGGTCAGACAATACAGTGTAGACTGTTGTTTGCTCTGGATACCTGTATCAGCCGGTCCCACTGACTGTAGAGGCTCCACTGACTGTATCAACTAGATCTCCAGTGAAACAGCCAGCTCGCATGCTGGTGTCCACATGTTACACCTAAATTTAAGTGTCTTAAACATGTGAACTGAATCCCTTCCCTAGATGGTACAATCAGTTAAAAGAAGCCAAGTGGCTTGGAAAGGGTAAAACCCAAACAGACAGAGATTAATTGAAGGGGTTGCAGATGGCGCAATGAACTTTTCAAACCACTTTTACTGTTATGAGGGATGAAAAATGGCTCTCAATACATCAACAGTATTTCATCTTTATATAAGTTGAATAGCTCTGCAGGAACGTTATGTGACTGCAAGATGAGACTCAACTTACTGTTCTGTGGTCCCATGTTTAACTGAGGTACTGGAGAAGCTGGAAAAGGTAGTCAATTGGTGAAACTCACTTGTGTCCTGATTATTGTTATAAGGCTGAGCAACTAATGAAGTACAGCAATTTACCCATTGGGAAGTCAACAAGGGGATTCTTACTAGTACTGAAAAGGAGTGAATGTATCACAAGCCAGAAATGTCTGGGGTTTCATCTCCAGACAATCAAGCCATGAGCTAATGATGACCTTAGGCGTCTTGCCTCAGATGAGTGACATGACTGACAAGCAGCCATCATGAGATATGCAAAAAAAAAAAAGAATGTGACAAGTGGAGACTGAAAAGAGAAATACTATCTGGATAATTACTTGGTGAGTTCTACTATAAAAAGCAAAAATAGCCTGGCAGCAAAGAGCAGCTAAGTACAGTGGAGTTCAGGATGAGTCCAACAGATCAATTTGTGCAAAACGAACTTCAGCATTTTCTGCAGCCTTATCAGGAGCTGAGGGCTTTGTTCAGCAGTGGAACAGGGCACTTTCTGCCCATGTCATCTGTGTTTTAATGCTGACTTGTGGGTTAAAATGAATGGAACCATCCGAGCTGAGAACTAAAAAAATCCTTCTGAGGTGTCAAGCTCGACATATCTTTCATTATTCTGACACACATGTGCTAAAGATATTTAGCAAATCACTTAATCGCTCTGAGCCTCAAACTCTCCACCTATAAACTGGAAAAATAGTTTATTTTTTTACAGCACGGCAACACAGGGAGGTAGAAATGAATGTTGTTTCTAAAATGCTATTGCAAATATCACCATCAAAGAAGAGACTTTGAAAAGATTAAGTGTAAAAGAGAAGATCCTTATCTGGGAGCTAGGGCTACCACAGAAGATGTAATCAGAAAGTCTCCCTGGGTCCAAAAACCGTGAAGGGTTAGGAGCACCCAAAGAAATTACTGTGGATAGAACCACATATTTTACTTCTGGGTTGTCCAGGGGCTCTGACAGTTTTCTTTCAACCCTTCACAGATCTTTAATCATCCCACATCTCCCAGTGATTCTGTTGATCATAATTCACACTGGATTGTGATCATACATTGAAGAGGAAAGGGATGACAGACCCTGTCCCAAGAATTCTGATGTCCCATCTATCACTGTATTTTCTCATCCCAGTTTCCCTGCAAATAATTGTTTTCATAAAATTAATCAGGTTCTTATTGATGTTTCATAGACTTCCATTTTATACAGATATTTTTTCCTGTGTTATATACTTCTCATCATCAGTCCCTATATACTTAAAGTGTTATTTTAACCATCTGACTTTGTTTTTCCCTGCAGGTAAGATGCCAAGTGCTGTGAAGAACACCAAAGTCCAAGTAAGACCTTTTTTTATAGAACTTATTGTTGTTTTATAGCGGTTTAAGTGAAGAAAATACTCATGCTCTTTCAGAAAGTCTTTGGCCCAGGCCACTGTATTAGAAGCAACAGCATGTGACCAAAGATTGCTGTGCTGAAAACAGGGCATGGAGAAGTTACACAACAGGGAGGACCTGGGGATTTGGCTCATATGATGTCAACCTCAGATCCTGCTCAGGCAGTGCTGAATGCTGATGTCCACATCTATTAAATCTGTTTACTAAACAGTCTCATTATCTATTTTGTGTCAGGATTTCTTTAGGGTGTGGTAGAATTGGACAGATGGGTTTCAAAACCTTCCTTCAGGCATGGAACAGCCAGGATTGGACAGATGGGCTCCAAGAAGTTACCTTTAGGCCTCGAACACATGGGAAGAGAAAGAGGAAGGGATAAAAAGCACGCGCTCCCAGGTTTACAAGCAGGCATAGAAGCCAGTGCAAGATGTGGGAAACTAGCAGAGTCTCTACCCACCTATCATCTCACAGCTGAAACAAGAGCAAGGACAGCTCTCCAGAAGATGCTAGACTACAAACCAAAAGCTGCAAATACCTGCTTGGATTTTAATATCATTACTTCTCACAGATGTGCTGGAGGGGAGTTTGCGTAGCAAAGAAATGCCTCAATGTTTTTTTAATAAATGTTTTTAGCGATGAACACATGCTTTTCCTTAAAACCAATATTAAACCATATTTAAACTACAAATAAGTGTAAGTAAGGAATGACTGAGACTCTTTTAAGTATATATATATATTAACCTCCCAGATTAGGCTTTTAAACCTCTTTTTCCAAAGAAAAACACAAGACAGCTAAATAACTCTTTTGACCAATACTGTATTAACCAAAGAGTCCCTTGAGATTAACAACAAATACTGGAGCAGACTTCCTCAGGAGGTGATTACACAAACAAATTCTCTTTTTAAAGTTCATGAAACCAATCTTGAGAAAGGTCAAGTAGTGATCAACAATGTGATCCCAGCGTCCTAAGGATTTCTATAAGTAAATACAATGCCTGCCTTTAAGAACCTTGATATTTAAAGGGAATTATGTGAGTAATTACTTCTATGTGGAAAAACACTGATCCTGTCTATTGCAAATTATGTGGAACAGTCCTGGTGACATTGGGGACTCTGAAACCACTACAGGTAGGGATGAGGTGGCACCTCCCTAAAGTCCTCGTTCTCACCTGTACAGAAGGATGAGAAGAGCAAATGTGTTGAATCCAGCTGTGCCACTTTCCTGCCATAGCAGGATTTCCAGGCACTCTGGGGCTTGTCCATGACTTTTTTAATGTTGGCTTTAAATACTTCTGTGTCACCTAGAAAGCATCTTACTAATAGCCACAGACACCAGGCATCTCCTGACCACCAAAGCAGATCCTTCCCTGAGGAGTTACTGTCTCCTAAAGGAACCCCACATGAAGTAGGGAGGACTTCTACACATATCAGATAAAAATCTCAAATCTCAGCCATTATTAAATCAGTATTGCCATTAGCTTCAGTGGGGTGAAGATGGTAGTGCTTGTAATATGTTGCTGTTAAAAGAACATGTAATTAGCTCCAGTGAATAATCATTGTGCTTAACATGGATTCTGGGTGTCCACATTGCAGATATTCAGATTGCTATGGGGCACTAGGATGGCCAGCATGTTGAGAGTAACACAATGCTACCTTCTTGCTCTGTCTATCAAGGGCACAAACAAACCCAGACAGAATCCAGAAGACAGGCTGCTCACTTACCTACTTTCAGCGTACCCCCCATCACCAAGATACAGGCTGCACTCAGGACATTGCTGGAGTTGCTGGGGAACTCGAGAGTCCCCAGGATGTAGAGGCCTCTCAGAGGGGGAAGAGCTGTATCCACCAGGATGGTCCGGTCTGAGAAGGAAAGCAGAGGGTTATTTAGAATGATGGCAGCTTACCAACATTACTTGCCAAGAGAGTGTGGCATGGAGGTGAAGAATATTAGCTTTGCTTGAGATTTTGTGCTGGTTTCATCTAGGGTAGAGTTACTTTTCTTCATAGTAGCTCATATGGGGCTATGTTTGGGATCTGTGGTGGAAACAATGTTGATCACTCAGGGATGTCTTCATTACCGCTGAGCAGTGCTTACAGACTCAAGGCCTTTTCTGCTCCTCACCCCACCCCACCAGTGAGCAGGCTGAGGGTGCTCAAGAAGTTGGGAGAGGGACAGAGCTGAGACAGCCAACCCCAACTGACCAAAGCAATATCCCACACCATATGACATCATTCTCAACAATAAAAGCTGGAGGAGGAAGGAAGAAGGCAGGGAGCCTGGGGTTACAGTGCTTGTCTTCCCAAATAACCATTATACATGATGGAACCCCGCTTTCCTAGAGATGGCTGAACACCTGCCTGCTGGTGGGATGTGGTGGATGAATTCCTTGTTTTGCTTTGCTTGTGCACGGCTTTTGCTTTACCTATTAAACTGTCTTTATCTCAACCCACAAGTTTTCTCTGTTTTACTCCTCCAATTCTCTCCTCCATCACACCAGGGAGGAGTGAGCGAGTGGCTGAGTTGCCGGCTGGGGTTAAGCCACAACAGATTTGCTTTACAGAGTTTGGTTTTGCTTAGAACTACTGGAGCAGGGCTTGTGTGTTTGTGCAGCATCTACAACCAAAGCTTCATCTCAAGTGAGGCTCCATAACACGGCTGTAATCAGATAAATTACTAATAACATCATATTTGGCATTATATCGTTGCACTATTAAGGCTCATCAAATGCTGCTTGAATGTTTAATATGTGTAATGGGCAACAAGTTAGAGACATGTTGGCTCTGTTTATGTACATAGGTCTTGATCAACTAAGGACATAATCCGGAACTACTTTAAACTGTGTCCAGACAGAATTGATCCCTCGTGGCACTGAAGAGACCAAGACTGATGGAAGTGAAAAAAATCTAATGTTGTCAAAGAGATTCTTCATGGACAAAGAGCCTGCAAGATCCCACTTTGTCAACAGCAGTGATCAGGATGACATGCTGAAGCCACACACCATAACCTCACTCCAATGACACCCCGTCACTGCTTTTCCCTCTCTGCACTTTGGTTTGCTGTCTCAGGTGATATATATACAGGTCCACCTCTTCCTCACCAATCAAGAGAAAAGTTTTGCTTACATCAACACAAACTGTAGGAAGATGGACTTCTTCAATTCCACATTCATAGGAATACTCATTCATAGAATCATAGAATCGTAGAATCATAGAATCATAGAATCACAGAATCATAGAATCACAGGATTGCTTTTGTTGGAAAAGACCTTCAGGATCATCAAGTCCAACTGTTAACCCAGCACTGTAAAGTACACCACTAAACCATGTCCCTCAGCACCATATCTACATATCTTTTAAATCCCATCAGGGCTGGGGACTCCATCACTGCCCTGGGAAGCCTCTTCCAGGGCTTGACAATGTCCGAACTAAACCTGCCCTGGCACAACTTGAGGCCATTTTCTCTTGTCCTGTCACTTGTTTATTGGGAGCAGAGACCGACCCCACCTCAGTACAACCTCAGAATCACAGAATCACAGAATCATCATGGTTGGAAAGGACCTCCAGGGTCATCAAGTCCAACCTCTGTCCCAACATCTCTCTAACCACTACACCATATCCTCAAGTGCCACATCCATTCGTTCTTTAAACACCTCCAGGGATGGTGACTCCACCACCTCCCTGGGCAGCCTGTTCCTGTGCCTAACTAACCTCTCAGTGAAGAATTTCTTCCTAATGTCCAATCTAAACCTCCCCTGACGCAACTTGAGGCCATTTCCCCTCGTCCAATCATTACTAATTTGAGAGAAGAGACCAGCACCAGCCTCACCACAACCTCCTTTTAGGTAGTTGTAGAGGGCAATGAGGTCTCTCCTCTCAGCCTCCTCTTCTCCAGACTAAACAAGCACAGTTCCCTCAGCTGCTCTTCATAAGCCATGCTTTCCAGCCCTTTCACCAATCTCCTTTCAGGGAGTTGTAGAGAGAAAGGAAGGTCTTTCCTGAGCCTCCTTTTCTCCAGGCTAAACAACCCCAGTTATTCCCTACTAAAAGATTAATTAACATTGACCAGGGGAAGCACCATTCCATCAGATCCTTAAGGATAAAACAAGTATCATATTTTTGTACTGCAGAACAGAGTGGGGACTGTCGTTGATTGAGCACAATGATGGTGTCACTGCTGCCTCCTAAAGCTGCAAGTCTACAGCCTGTGAACCTTTTAAATGTCATTTAAGCTTTCCAAGTAGGACATGTAAATGGTATATCTTTTAGAAGTAGCCCACTGCACAGAGGTGAATTCCACCCTGAGGACCTATCTAATGCTCTTTGATGTCACTAGGAGCTTTTCAGTTGATTGCACTGGAAAACAGCTCAGGCCCTTAGATTGTGGTTTCATTATTGACAAGAGTAACAATTTCCAGGTATGGTGCATCTCTGAGTCAGTGGATGTCCCTGGAAGAAGGTTAAAAAAAGACATTTCCTTAACAAAGGGTTCAAGGAGATGGTCAAATTGTGACTTTCATAGAAATGGCTTGCACAAAATGAGGATCTTCAACATAATGGCAGCTGCCAAGTCCCACCCAGAGATTTGCCATGACTTTCGTTGATCATAGGTGTATTCTCCCCAGCAAATATAAATCTACACCTGTACCCCCTATCACAAGAGAAGACCTAAAGACCTATGGAGAAGATTTCATTGGTGTCTTTTTTAATTCAAGTGCAACATGGTACTAAATTAGTCCAGTGGATCTTCTACTAATAGTTTAAGCATGTGGTATAGTAGGGCTCAACGTCTTCTAGAGAGGATGGTACCTCTATGTGCTAAGCACTATATAAACACACAAAGTCCTTAGCCCAAAGAGAGCAAGATATAAACAAGCAACAAAGCAGATGGATACTGTCTGGGAAAATGCCAACGGTACTTATTTGCTTATTTGTGTGTGTCCCAAAATTACTAGTCACAAGCCGAGCTTCGCTGTATTCATCCCCTCCAGAAGTGGTTGGTTACCGCTGTATCTAGCCCAGATCCATAAAGGGCAACGAACTGTGTATGTTATTTTCTTTTATATATTCACAGAAAGTGTTGTTATCTTTATTGATACACTGTTATGACCTATCAGCTTTCAAATACCAAAGATTACATATCGTGGTTTCAATCCAGCCTCCCAGGTTGAAAGGAACGTTCCTTACACAATGGATTAATGATTTGTTTACATTGAGGATCTGGATGGTTGTTAACACGTTCTGTTTATTTTCTGGACAAAGATAGTTAGGCTTAGCTATAACCAGAAGGAAATCGGGATTTCTAAAAATAGGCTGAGGTGGCCAATAATCCTTTAGGAGTTGTGAGACACTGATATCCAGATTAAATGAGGAAT
>JAVSBS010006163.1:0-10998 GCA_033124195.1 Coracias cyanogaster
CCTCCGTCCCCGGCTGCTCCGCCTCGAACAGCAGCGGCGCGAGCGCGAAGGCCGTCACCAGCGCCGTCATCAGCACCGGCGTCATCGTCGCGGAAACCAGCCGCAAGGTCGTCCAGCACTTCGAGGGCGGCATGGTCCAGGCGGTGCTGGTGAAGGACGGGCAGACGGTCCGCTCAGGCGACGTCCTCCTGCGCATCGATCCGCTACAGTCCCAGGCGAGTGCGGACCTGTTCCGAAACCAGCTCGACGCCGCTCTCGTCCTGGAGGCGCGGCTGCGGGCCGCGGTGCGCGCTGGGGCGGGTAGTCCGAGCGGCCGGCGGCCGCGCCTCGGAGCGGCCCGTGCGTCAGGCGGCGCTCTGACCTTGCGGGTTCGCCTGGGCGCGTGTCTCCGCCGCTCGCGGCCCGCCTGCCCCTCACTCGCCGGGAAGATGGCTGCCGTACGCAGGGCCCGCAGTTACTCCCGCTGCGTGGTGCGCTTCTCCGACCGAGAACTCTGCTAATTTCCCCCCGCGGGGAGGACACACGGACCGAGTGAGGGGGGCAGAGACCCCCGGGACGGGACGGCGCCGCCTGAGCGTTGGCAGCATGGTGAGCGGGCCCGGGCCGGCCGAGCCCCGCTCCCCGCTGCGGTGCGGCCTGGGGCGGACGGGACGGGGTGCGGGCGGGGACGAGGCAGCGGGCGCCCCGCGGGGAGGCGGTGGCGGCTCGGCCACTGTGGCAGGTGCGGGCAGAGGGCGGCCCGGCCCCGCCCCGCCACCGGAGGGGCCTGGGGGGGACAGGCAGCGGCAAGGAGTGCGTGCCCAGGGGGCGGGAGGAGCGGCCCCCGAGCCGTGCTGCTGCCGAGCAGGCCTGCCGTGCCCGCGGCCGCCTGCACCGGGTGGTGCCTCTGGGAAGTGTGCCGTGATGCTGGCCGCGATCCCACCCCGGGTAACTGCGCCGCGAGGAGACGCGGGCGCCTTGTGCTGAGGGTTTTGTGCTGATGAGTAGGGGCTGCTTGATTCAGGACCCATCCAGCTGTCCACAGAAACTCCTGAACAAATCACTGTGTCATCACAGATGAGCATGCTCTATCACCTTTCTCATTCTTCCCTCAAAAAACAGATAGCATAAAGTCATTTGGTAATTTAAACGGCTTTGTGGGCCAGACACTCCATTTACTTGAGTTTCTGATATCAGAAGTATTCTTTGGTTCAGTATTGGTTTTCTGTCAGCACCTCAATATGCATTTCAAGTATCCGTGATGACAACTTGATCTTTCAAAGTTTAACCATTTATATCATTGAGGAGCTAGTAAAACATCTTACCACTGTGGTTAAAACTCTTATTTTTAACGCAGTGTTGCTTCTACCCCATTGACAGAAAAATGGAGCAACTTCCTGATTTTCTTACAAAACCAAGAAGAATGTTAGCTGTTGGTCACTGCTTCACTATGTCATGATTGTTGTCCCTCAGTTCTGTACAGTTCACATGTAGCCCTGTTCAACTAGTGGCAGTCAACTTTGAACTGGTCCTGGTCTTGGCTTTATTTGCAGAAACAAAGATCTGAACTATTGGAGGAGTTGACATTACAGACAGTTTTGTAAGTGACTGTTGTGCTCTGAGGAAACCAGCATGCAATTATTGCAAAGCAGTTAAAACTAAGCTGTGCAGATAAACTAGTTTTGCGTTTGGCAAATGATTTCTAGAGCTTTGCAAACAAATGAGATTCAAATCTGTACAGCTGACTTCTTTTTGCAGGTTGCAGTTTAATTCAGATGTTTACTTTTGACATGCTGACCTTTTGGTGGCTTGACTGGCTGCTGCTTTTCTCATGGCAAATTATTTGAGCTGATCCGTACAGACAGAGAATGTATCACTTTCAATCAGGATAAAGTCACTGTTCTGTATGACAGCTGACTTGTAGCAGGAGAAAGGCCAACAGTATAAAGATGAGCAATCTGGATTTATCTAGTAAGTAGTGGATGTATGATGTTCTGTGAACTTCAGAAACTATAACTACAATTTAAATATTGGGAGCAAGGAGCCAGTTTTTACAAGTTACAACCAGGGTTTAGGTGTGGTCTCATGAGCTGTCAGCTAGTGAAGATCCTTACTCCAGCAATACCTGTGTTTACTCATCTGTTCCAGCAAAACCATGGGGTTTCAGCAGATAAATGGCAGAAAAGTTGTTAATAGAGATCAGTTTTCCAGTCCAGTTAGCCATGCAGCAGCAGTGTGAATGAACTGCTTTACTGGTAAATTTGGAGGGATGGTGCCATATGCTGCCACTGCTGCAAGAAGACAAACCTTTGATACAAGAGACTTCAGATCACACACGCACTCAGTATAGAGGAAGTAATGACAAAAGTCAAAATTTTGGTTGTAAACAAGTTTGTGATGCTTTTTGACCACCTTTAGGCTGTGGAGTAGGTCTTCATAGTGTGGTGTATTTTTTTGTTTGGATTGAGAGCACATTTAAGTTTTAAAGAGAATCGAATGACATTTTGGAAGCAGCTGGTCCAGAACCATGACTGACTGTGCCTCAGAAGTAGGGCAGTTGAACCGAGACGAGATGAAGAAAATCGAGACTCTTGAACAGGTTACTGGACCAAAAAGTTTTGAATACAAGGAAAACGTCAGCCAGCTTCATAGCCTTTTAAATTTTAAACTCTTGTATTTGTTTGCATGAGTTAAGGGTTTTAATGGGCGTGCCTTTATGCAGGAGAAGATAGTGTGTTGATAGTTTAGTTTAGAAAGGACTAGTTTCTGCATTTTGCAGATAAACCCAGGCTTACTCTGCCCAGACTGAGAGCTGACTGGCCGTAATTCAGGTGCAGACCAGAAGCCTTGCACTCTGCAGAGGCAGAGGTAGGCCTTGTTTGTGTCAGCCCAGTGATGTAGTAATGGACTTGCTGACATCCATGTTGGTGCTAGCTCATTCCTAGGCTATCTCTGGCCAGCGTAGACGTAATCCTTGGATGCTAAAGTAGCATGGTAGGACCGCTGTAACTCATAGGATGTTAAGTGCCTGCAATCAAATTCTGGAATCAAAACCCATGAAATTTCTAAGTTATTTACTCCTTGTTCAGATTTAACACTGGTGGTGCGTTGGGGCATTCTGGCTTACGTGTTTTCTCCACCAAGAAATGAAAAACGTACAGCCTTAAAATCAGAGTGTAGAAAAAGATGCAATATATGTTTACTTTAACTCTCTGCGTTATCAGTTCTAAAAGATAAATTGACTGAGACATCAATGAAAACACGTTTACAGGTGAGAAGCCAGTAAGTTTGTGTTCAATTGGGAACCAGAGACGAGTGCTACAGCTGAGCTCCAGGGAGGTGCTTGTCATCAAGACAAAGAGATTAAACGTTTCCTTCCCATCAGGTTTGCCAGTATTCTGTAGTTTGATCCTAAATTTCAAGATGCAATAAAAAATTTATGAATTTGTCTGAATACAAGAATGCTTTGATTTCTGCACTTTGTGCACATAGAGATTTCTTTCTGAGAACTCAGAAGAATCTCACTGACAGAATGTCACTTGAAGTCTTTGAGCGCTATCTACAATAGGAAGGAATGGGGAAAAAAAACTTCTGTAAGTAGTTGTGGTAATCTTAATGCCCGGTTTACCTTCTTATAATCTCACTTTGCATTATATACTTTCAAAACTAGAGATGGAAATTTCAGCACAGAATGGTAGAAAACCTGGGATGCTTCAGCTACAGGAAGAACTTTAAATGAATGTCTTACATTGTTCAGGATTGTTGGTTTTTTCCTTACTGGCATCTTGCTACAGCTGCTGCCATTTTAGTGGCTTGTCACTGATGCTCAAAATGAGTTTTCCTTTGTTTTAGTATAGCTTCCATAAATCTCCGTATATTTCATAATTAGAATTTGTTTGCATCTTTTTAGGTTTTGCTCTTAAAGTAGCTGTCTAACTCCTGTGCAAAGCTCTGTTAAGTGTAGTTAGAGGTCTTATTTAAGGTCTTATTAGTTAACCTGTCTCACAGCAGTACTGTAAATAAAACCAGCTGTCACGCTCTCATGCTAGCTTTTAAGTTTCTTTTGCAATACATTTCCTGTTTAGTTTCACATGCAGTTTTGAGAATGCCCCTATTGTCCCATAATTTTCATAAACTATGTATTGGTACTCAAAGCTCTAGTCTTTCTGTGCTTTTGCAAATATTAACCAAATCAAAACTACTGATTATCTTTACAAGGAGAAGGTAGTGATGTGATTTTAATTTCTTGTGTGAAACACACTGCTCTTTGATACTGAAGCTTTGGTTCTGTGATTTGACTTAGACTCTGAGTGTATTTATTCAGGTATTACATCAGTATACTGATGGATGTAAGCCTTTGAGCGATACATAACTAAGCCATGTTGGATTGATGTGAATGAAATGCAAAACCCAACTTCAATGCGTTCATAGGAAAATGCAAACAATACCAGTAATGATAAGATTATTTTTATCATCAGTTAAGATTGATCTGTGGGGCAGGTGGTTAGGATGGGGAAAGGGGAATATGCTTCCTTTTTTTTTTTTTTTTTAACGTGCATCCATGACAGTTGTGCTTTGTGAATGTTTTGTTGGGACTTATGCAGACACTATAATCACGTCTGACTGCTCTCCACTAGGCAGAAGGTGAAGAAGATTGTCACTCTGATTTGGTAAGAACTGATGACAATGAAAGATCCAGTGAAGCAAATCTTCAGGTATGTCTCTCATGCTAGTGTTTTGGTTTTTTCTTTTTACATTGTAGTACTGCTGTGATTTATGCTGCATTACTTATGCTTATTTAGTTACTACGCACTTGTGGATCTGAGAAATACTTACTCTGTCTGCCCCACCAAAAGTGAATAGATAAATTTTGCATTGTGTTCAAAGTGTCAAATTCAGTCTTCTGTTATCTGTGTAGATGAAAAGAAAGTTTGTGGCAGGAATTTCTTTGAAGAGCTGTAGAAATTGGACAGCAGTTTCTGTATTGATCAAATTCCAGGTTAAGTTGTCTCTTTCTTCTGGAGCAGAAAGGTGATAAAAGCAGTCTAATAGAAAAGTGTGTTCCCTTTCAATACTTTCTGTGTGGTTTCTCCCCAGAAGTTGTGGTGATTGCAAGAGGCGTATAACTTCATAGATGCTGAAAAAAATGCGTGGCAAGAATTCTAACTTGTCTTGTTTCACAGAGCATCGTCCTTTCTTTTTAAAAGAGAAGGGAGTGTAAGGTCTTTTTTGTATATTATATGAAGGACAGCCTTGATTATCATAAAGCTTAGTATGGTTGTGTACAAAAAATTAGGTTTTCTAAATTTTAATTTCAAGAGATAATTGACTTCTTGCTTAAGGTAATCTTCATTAACAAGAACAAACACCATGTCTGGAAAGAATACATTCCTATGGAGTTTTAGGTCATAACCATAGTTCTAATAACCACTTCTTGAAACATCAGTTTTTCTTCTAAGGTGAACAGTCCAGATAGAAGCGCTTATGTTATTGAATGAGATTGAACAAGCATTTGTGCACTTAAAAAAACCCCAACAAATTTACAACCCAGTTGCTAACCCTCTGTGTTAAACTGTCCCTAAACTGGCATCTAAGACTTTCAAGTGTAAAGCATAATTTTGAAATTATTTTCTGTGTTTGTACTTTATAATTTCTCCTCAGAAGATGTACTGTCTGAATAGGTGATACTAAATCACAATTAATCGGATTTTTTTAGGCGGAGCTCCAGATGTTCAGAGCTCAGTGGATGTTTGAGCTTGCCCCAGGTATGAGTTCTAGTGGGTTGGAATCTCTGCCATGCAGAGCATCTTCAAGAGGACCTGGAGTCAAGTCTGCAGATGCCAGAGGGAAACAGGAGATAGCAAAAGAGGAAAAGGTACAAAAAAGAGATGTGTAATTTTAGGACTTTTTTTGTCTGCTAGTATTGCAGTATATCTATCCTAAAAGCTAATACAGAATTAAATCTAGGGGACAACAGAGGTGATTATCCTATTTTTTCCGTACTAATGTCTTTCCATAATCCTACAGTAGTTTTTACTTTTTATGCTTGGCTTTGCATCACCTTCCCAGTCTGCGTTCTTAAAGATTGTAGGTAAGAAGCAAGTGAGGTGCAGGAATTCGGATAGTTTAATTGATTGGGAATCTTGGTTATGGCTTGTAGCACATGAATATGTCCTCTCTTATTTATGGAATTATTTTGTTCATCTCCTTTGTAGGGTACAGTAGATAAAATGAAAAATAGTTCTAAGTCAAGTGAAAATGCACTTGTACTTTAAGGAATTTAAGAAGTGTCCTGTGTAATTTATTGTGCAGGCCAAAGAACTTTTCCTGAAGGCAGTGGAAGAGGAACAAAATGGGGCCCTGTATGAAGGTAATATGAAAGTCTGCAATGAACACCTTTAGTGCCGAGTGATCTAGCACTTTGTCATTTATGTACAAGACTGCTTGATGCCAGTGAACTTAAACTGCAGGCTGATAGATAGTAATTTGAGAGCTCAGTTATTTGGAGAAGTAAACAAACTTGCTGTAAAAGGAACCATCATATCAGTTCTAAGGTTGAGGGGAAGCTGAAGTGAGCTTGAGAAAAGAATATCTGGCTTTCACGCAAAACAACATTATTTTGAAATCTAGCAGTTTAATGAAGCAGTAGATTGCTTCTTTATATCATGCTTCTTTATATGACTTTTGTAACATGAAATAAGCACAGTAATTAATCAAGGCAATTACTGTATTTCATGTGTATGCAGTTTTCTTCATTCCACTTTGAATAGAACGAATGAATCCATGGAATGTTTTGTTTGTGTTTTGGTTTTGTTTGTTTGTTTTTTAATTTACACAGCATGCTAAGATAGCTTCTTTAAGAATTCTTGAAGTGAATGTTTAAATCTGGTAGTCTTATTTTATAAGGTTTGCCATACATATTTCAGATGCTTAGCCTGCTTGCCCTTTTGCTGTCAGCACTAGTAAAAATGGAAATTCAAAGTTTTCTTCCTCATATTTAGTTTGCAGAATATATATAGCAAGAAGCTCATCTTAACTTCAAGTCCTGTAGGTCAGTAGTGGAGATAACCAGTTTTCTATTTCTTTAATGAAAAACAAGAAGGAACACAGAATGTATGTGCCATCCTCCTCATCCACTAGAGTTAAAGCTGTCTTGATTAAAGTGCAGGTGCAAAATACATCAAAATATGTGAAACAGAGTACTCTGGAAGCTCCTGAACCCAGCCACCTGTTGCGTGCAGAATTTCCTCTCCACCATGGGAGCTTTCCTTCCCTTGGGAGGGATTTCTGGTGGTTGTTCCAGATCTCAAATGAACTGAGAGAAATATGAGTCCTCAGTAGGTAATAAGATTAGTCTGTTAAGTTTCTAATTTACTGCATGTTTTTACAGGGCAAAATTACTTTAGGCTAAGGTATTTTGTTTGTTGGGTGTAGGATTAAATATGCAGTAAAAAAACACATCAAAACTACATCTGATACGCAATCTACCATTTAGGAAATCATGCAGTAGATTGTGAAGGTTCTTACATACAAACAGTTTCCAGGTAAATAAAAAACAAAAAAAGTGAGGAAAGCAGTCTAAGCATTGTGTATCTATGTAAAATGAGAACTATATCTTCACTAGCTTGAGTGCACTTCTCTTATGTTCAACATAGCAGCAAAAAAATACTAGCGTCTAACAGAGTTGCATTCACAACAGTGTTTTAGGCACCCATATTGCATGAATACAGATCCCTTCCTTCTCGGTTGAATTTGATTTGAGACTTAAAGAAATTAAATTGTTTCTACACATAGGTCTATATGAGACCTCAGAGACCAGGTCCTATGCCAGACAGAGATATATCACTGAGCACATGTCGGGACATCTGTTTTCAGACAACACTTTCATTTGCTGGCCTGGCCCAGGTCACCAGAAGCCAAGTGGCATTTCAGCCTGCTTCTGAAATCTGCTGATACCTGACATTTATGAGACAGTTATGTGCAGCATCTTATTCAAGTACAGTATAGGCTTTGCTGCAAGTTTAAATGCTAAAGTTGAGACTGATCTCTGTTGAGCTGGCTGCTGGTATTCCTCATCCTCACCAAAGGAAGAGTAGTACCGGCTCTGACATGAACTCAAGGAAAGAGGAACACTTACATGCCCCAAACCCAGGCTTCTCTGACTGATTAGTACATCAAATTCTAAGCTCCCCACCCACTGATGTTTTATTTGGGATTTGCTTTTAAGGGTCCAAACTGAGGGAGAGTTGCCTTCTGATCTATCACCACGTGGAAATACAAAGAGACATATATGTGATCTTAATATCGGTGTTAAAATAGACTGAATGTACATACAGTGAATCCACTTAAGGATTGACAGTTAATTCAGAAGAAAGATGTTCTGCAACTTAAATAACAGTTTGTTCCCGCAAGGTGGTTTTCCTGAGCCTAGTTCTCTACTCACTGTTTGTAGCATCTCTGGAGTGTTAAAGGCAGAAGTACTTTCTCTGTGTGCTAGAAGAAACCCCATTTGTCAGGTTTTGCTTCATAGTCTCGTACTTGCTACATAGCTTTTTGAAATGGCTGCTTTCCTCCAGTCAGATTCCTCACCCTCAGTGTTATGAGTGGTTGCTTCTGTGCCTTTGGTAGTTTCCAGGGGTTTGCCACAGTAAAATTTACTTGCTTTTTGTCTGTTGTTGAAGTTTTAAAATTATAAGAATATTTTGTTGAGCTTTCTCACTTTTATAATGTTGTGTATGTCTGAATGACTGTCTGTGCTACACTGGGAGTTTAAGGTTCCTGCATCTTCCTGCAAATTCTCTTTCCTGGTCCTCATGGTTACTTATGAATATAATGCCTATATTCTTTATGACTTGTTGAGAAAGCTTTGTAAGTGGCGGGCAGCAAACAAAATCAGGACTTTGTAATGCTTTAGTGTAAAATTCTGTACTCCGTAATTGAATTTGTTATAGTTAAGGTAAATCTGTAAAAGCTGAAACACATCTGAGAGAGTACATGAAGTTTTTAGTTTTGAAAATAGGTGCTTCTGAACCTAACCCATTTAGACTAAATAAGATTTACGACGCAAAGGCATTTTCCCACCTTTTTAGTGCTTTTAGCTGAAGCCATCTCTCTGAAAAAAAAAATCCTTGCTTTGATAAGCTAGTATAGGCATCAGACATGTTCAAACATTAAACTTTTATTTTCAGCCATCAAGTTTTATCGTCTAGCCATGCAGCTTGTACCTGACATAGAGTTCAAGATCACCTATACACGGTCCCCAGATGGTGATGGAGTTGGAAAGAGGTGGTAAGTACAAAAATTCACGAATAAGTGCCTAGGAGTACTGAAAGCTGAAATTTTGTTCATAAAGTGTGTGAATGCTCTACTGTGATATGCAATTGTAAGTCTCTTAACATTTGGAAAACTTGTCTACTTTCGTTTGAATAGACTGCTTTGTAGAAAGTTTGCAGACGCATTAGTCTAAGGAGGACTTTTCTGTACTGTAGTTCGAAGAAGGTAACAGGCTTGTTTGGAGCTAGTTAAGTTCAATTGGAAGGATTACAAATAGTTATGTTGTTACTTAAAAACAGAAAAAAGCATCAGTCATTTTATTATTTCTGATTCCTGATTTTCAGATTTATGAATTATGTATTTAGGATCATCTACAAAACTGTAGAAGGCAAAAAAATCAGTTAGTAAAAGCTTCATACCATGCAATCAAGCATCAAAATAAAGCAAAAGAATATACTTCTGGCTTTGTGCTAACACAGCCAAATGAGAGCATTTCCACTAAGTAGAGCGGTACGTTTAGAAGCATAGATTGTAATCTGAGTAGTCTACAGTCTTTCATCATTACAAGCGTCAGAATACCCCTAGCCTCAACACAGCAGATGTGTAGCGGCTTAAGGATGGCCTCACCTGAGCCCAAGACTTACGTTTGACAGGTTTCGGGTTAGGGCCAAAACTTCTGTTATAGCCCAGATAGCATAGTGAAGCCCAGCTTATGAAATAGAACCTGCTTACTGATAGCAGCCATAGATGCTGTTGGTAGCTACAAAAAATCAAGAGTTTTAAAACAGAATAAAAGAGGAAAGTACAACCATGTCCGTGTGGCATTACTAACTCAGTCTTCTTGCCCCAGGGCAGTGCAGCTTCAATCCAATAGTTGATTCAATATAAAAGAGAGTAAGATGAGCCAAGTGCTTTATTTACATCTGTTAGCATGAAGTCTTTCCTGTGCATTTGCACACTAGGAAGAATACTGGATGGTAAACTACAGTCACAAAAATCTTGGTTTATTTTCTTACTTTAGCATCATTTTCTCTACTCCCTTCATTACGCCTGTCTGACACCAAATTGGACTGGAGGGTTGATCTGCTTGAGGGTGGAAAGACTGTACAGAGGGGTCTGGACAGACTGGATTGATGGGCTGAGCCCAGTGGTATGAAGTTCAACAAGGTCAGGTGCTGGGTCTTCCACCTGAATCGCAGCAACCCCGTGCAACGCTACAGGTTTGGGGAAAAGTGGCTGGAAAGCTGCCCAGATGGCCAAGAAGGCCAACAGCATCCTGGGTTGTATCAGAAATAGTGTGGCCAGCAGGAGTAGGGAAGTGATTGTCTCCCTGTCCTGATGGTACTCCCTGTACTGGTCTGATGAGGCCACATCTTTAATACTGTGTTCGGTTTTGGGCCCCTCACTACAAGAAGGACATTTTGAAGTACTGGAGTGTGTTCAAAGAAGAGCGGTAAAGCTGTTGAAGAGTGTGGAGCACAAGTCTTTAAGAGAACCAGCTGAGGGAACTGGGTTTGTATTGTTTGGAAAAAAGGCGGCTGAGACCATAATGGTCTCTGCAGCTACCTGAAAGGAGGTTGTAGTGAAATGGAAGTTGCTCTCTTCCCAGGTAACAAATGATAGGATGAGCCAAAATGGCCTGAAGTTGTGTGAGAGAAGGTTTAGATTAGTTATTAGGAAAAAATTTGTTCACTGAAAGGATTGTAATGCACTGGAACAGGCTGCCCAGGGAAGTGGTGGAGTCCC
>JAVSBS010006163.1:11021-26251 GCA_033124195.1 Coracias cyanogaster
GACTGCCCAGGGAAGTGGTGGAGTCCCCATCCCTGGAGGTATTTAAAAGTTGTGTAGGTGTGGTGCTGAGGGACATGGTTTAGCAGTGACTTGGGAGCGTTAGATTTACAGCTGGACTCAATGATCTTAAAAAGTCTTTTCCAACCTAAGTAATTCTACGATTCTATGAATTTTCATTCAGTTTTGTAAATGTTGCTTGCTGTCCACAGCATTATGTGCTAGTGGGGGGGGGAAAAAGCCAGTACTGTCAACTGTTGTTTAAAAGCAATATTGTTAGAGGTGTGCTTTTTTTCAAGAGATTCTATTTCTGGTGGTTTTGCTTTCTGGGTAATTGTTGTAGGGGTTCCATACTATTTGCATGAGAAAAAAAGAAATTACACAATTATATTAAAACCCCCCCCCGATTTAGCGTGGCCTCTAGGTACCTATGGGACTGGCCATCGTATTAATCAAAATAAAGAAAGGTATGTTCACTACAACATCTTATTATAGTCTTACTTATGACAGGCCCAAACATAATTGTCTTCTTTATAATACTTTAAAATCCGTCTGCTAGTTGCTTGCTTCTATTCTCAGCTCGTTCCATTAAGCTTGTTTAGAGTAGAATTGAATAATACTAAAAAGTGACCGGAAGATCTCTTCACTAGCTTATGTACCAAGTTAGAGGAAAGAAAAGTGTGTTTGATGAGGTCAAGGAGAGTTGTATAGTTTGTGGTTACTTGGTGCAAGAAAGCGTGCACATATTATGGACATCTGTTATGCACATATTAAGACACGTAGTATGACACACAACTTAAATTTAGGTTTTTCCTGAATGTGGTAATGTTCTTTTATCACTTAGTAATCCTTCAAGGTTACTGATGAGTAGCAAGCTTATTGTTTCTGTTCTGCTGTCTTGTTCTTGCTTCTGAAGTTTTTAATGTCTGCCTATTTGCAGAATTGGTAAAACGTCATTTTCATAAAGGAAAGTTTTCCTTCATTATTGAGGAGTAAACCCACTGAGGATCATTCTTCACTGAATAATGCAAAAGTAAAAAAAACCTCACAACCTGAATTGTTTTCAGTATCTTACATTGAGACAAGGATTACAAAATATAAACTTTCTGTCAATGATAATATATTTCCTGCATATGGCTTATCTTAGACAAAGTAAAAGATGAGATTGATCTTTTCATGGTGTCAAGCAATTCTTCAGTGACTTAGCTCAAAACAGTGAACTCTCAAATCCAAAAAGAAACTGGAACTGGAATTCAAGGAAAAAAAAAAGTTGTTACTGTCAGGTGTATTCTAGCAAAATCTAAATGAACTTGGTGAGATTGCATTAGGTTTTTATCATATGATGAAATCAGATTGATTCAAAAACATACAGGAAATAACTACATTGGATGCAGGTAAGACAATGGATTGACACCAAGGTAAAGACATCTGTTGCTCTGTTTTGTCCAATATCACAGTGTCTGCATTCCCCCTTTTCTAGTGTTGAGGATAGCAAAGAGGATGACAAAATGGCTGATCTCCTGTCAGATTTCCAGCAGCAGTTAATGCTTCAGGAATCTTCAGTCAAACTTTGTCAGCCTGAGGTTGACGTCAGCCAGACCCATATCTCAGGTATGAGTTAAGATACACTGTAAGAGGTCAGTGGCAGAAGTTATAGAGATGTTTCACTCTGTTAAAAATTAGTCTTCATTCTAAAGCCACCTTTAAAGAAATGTACACAGTATCTCTTTATTTACTTTTATAGTTAGATGTGAAGGAAAAAAGGTCATCAACTAGCTAAACACGTCTTTTTCTCATGCATCATTTTGCCTTTATTGCACAAGCTTTTCTGTGTAGTGCTACTGCTAAGTAGAAATTTTCAGGATCAGAGTCATATTTAAAAGTTGCAACTTCTAAGAATAGACTTGCTGAAGTAAGTGTATTCCAGTTTTCCTTCCAGTTAATGTTTGAAAGAGCGAAATGTGGGGTTTTCTGTTTCGGTTTGCAAATATTTATTACAATTCTTCAGTGTGAATAAGAGGTAAGTGTTCTGTGAAGAATATACACCTTTGCATTTCCTGGTTTTATCTGATTCTATTGGATTTTAACAACAAATAGATTTCCAGGTTCAGCAAACTTCATAACATAGCTAGAAAGGCTTTTGAAGGTGAACGGTTTTCAGTGATTCAGTTCCAGGAGAGTCATCCTGAGAGTTCCTTATGAGATCTAAATTGTAGAGAGTGTATATCAACTATGAAGTCTTTTAAAATCAGATGCCTCTGCAGCATGTGTGTTTTGCATCCCTAATTATCAGTTGCTCTTGGAAATCTTGGCCTGATCCTCTCTTTTCTGCTCAAGGAAGGTATTTATAGCTCGTTACTGTTTAAGGTACCTTTGCGCCCCTCAGCTGTTTTCTCCATTTGATCTCAAAGCAGTTATACTGAGTAAAATCATCAACTCTTCAGTGCATGAGGTGATACAGTTCAAGCCATAGGCTCTGGAAAGCAGCAGTAGTTGAAAATAAATGAAATGTAATTCTTGATGATACAAGATTAGTGAACAAGATTATACCCCACAGAAACAAAAAAGAAAACTTAGGGAGACAGAAAGTTATTAGAAAGAATTTGGTTTAATTTCCCAGAGCTTTCTCACTCTACTTTTAATGCCAGGAAAACTATCATATGGTTTTCTGGTGCTTTGATGAGGATTCTGTCATTGTCTTGTATTACATTAGAAAAAGTCTTCCAAGACAGCAGTGCTGCGTGATACCATTTACTGGACCTGTACCACAAAATGTGGTGGCATCGTATCAGCATAGTGGATAGGTTGTTCTTAGGACCTCCTGTCCAATACTGAACCTGACCCAAGCTTATTTAGCTTGTCAGTATGGTTTGAGGTAATGTTACACACTAGGTCAGTTTAAGAAAATACTGCTGTGCAGGCACTGTGGATATGCATATGTGGAATTTTTGGTAGAACACTTTACAGTTGTGGATATTCCTAGTTTAAAACTATGTTTTTTCCTGTAATCTTGCCATAATGCACTTTCAGCTCTTGAATTTTGTTCTTTTGTTATGTGACTTTTTTCTAATGTGTAGTGACTTTCTAAATTAAAGATTATTGTTGCTGTTGTTCCCTGGCATCTGGCTACAATGTGAAAAAGTGGGATTTTTTTGATGGGAAGTCAGAACTTCAGTAATTGGCAAACCCGGAATTACAGATAACCTCTTGATTGACAGGTTACCATCTAACAAGGATTTCTCTTCTTTCTGCAGTGTTGCCTATGGAAGTACTAATGTACATTTTCCGATGGGTGGTTTCGAGTGACTTGGACCTAAGATCATTAGAGCAATTATCTCTTGTTTGTCGAGGATTTTACATTTGTGCCAGGTATTGCAGATAAGTTATCTAGACCAAAGCTTCTCTCTGCTGTCTTTTTTACTCTCAAGAGTATGTAAACAGTGTGTAGAGATGGGTAATAAATCCATAAATCAAAAGTGCCTGTGTTGGCTTTTTGCTTTTTGGCTGCTAAATCATGCATGTAGGACTATGTCCTGCTTTTTCTGCCCATGGCAAGTTTCATGTTATGTTCCCCACAGTACTAATCAGCTTTTGAACATAGCAGTAAATGGTATGTTAGGTAGATAACTTCATGTTAATAAAAAACCTTGCTGAAAATCTTTCTTGCTCTACCTTGTTTGAAAGTCAAAGTGCAGGGTCTCCAAAACGATGTCTGTTGTGTTATCATCCTCATATGGCCACATAGAGAAGAGCCAGGCTGCTGCAAAGTTGTTTTTCTGTTCTTGGCTGAAAATGGCATTGTGTTCTTGAACTTCACTGGGAGGAGGAAATAGCTTTCAAATACTCTGGTACCAAGTAAATGAGTGGATGATTTTAAATTATGAGCTGTTGTTCAAGAAAGTTCCTTTCAGTTGCATCCAAACTAAATAATGGAGTGTGTTACTTCAATATATAAAAGCTAAACAAGGTTTGCAGCGAAGTTACGGGGTTTGCTTTTTTCTCATTTTCACTAGAGATCCTGAAATCTGGCATCAAGTCTGTCTGAAAATATGGGGCAGGAGCTGCAACAAACTTGTTCCGTATGCCTCTTGGAGGGAAATGTTTTTGGAAAGACCTCGCGTTCGGTTCGATGGTAAGGTGTATTTTTGGAAATAGTTGGGTTTTTTTTCACTGCATATAACTGTGACAGAAGCAATCAGGTGGTTTTGATGTTTATGATGTTGGTAGACCTAATCTGAATTTGTTTGGGCTTTTGAATCTGTAGAATATTTGTAAAGAGAAGGGAGGAGTGCAAGGAATTAAAATCAAAACTCTTCATGTATTTAAGTAACAAAAGTAAACTCAAAAGTTTTAGATAATTGGGGTTTTTTTATCTTAAATATTTCATGTACTTAATTTTTCATGGACTTAATTTTTCATGTACTTATGTATCCTCCTTTCCTGTAGGTGTATATATCAGCAAGACAAAATACATACGACAAGGAGAACAATCTCTTGATGGTTTTTATAGAGCATGGCACCAAGTGGAATATTACAGGTAGAACTGTAGTACAATGAGTGAGTGAAATGTTTCTCTCTCTTAAGTTCTTCAAATCCAGCCCTTGATACTGGGAACATTAATCGTTCTGTAAAACTCAGTGGAACTACTACAGTGTGTGAAGCTATGTATATTTTTTGAGAATAGGTCTTAAGAAACAAGATTTGTTATGATAGTTAGAGATGGGCTTAGAAACAAATTTCTTTCTCAGTTACACCATTTTGTGTGGATAAAACTTAAATAGTAACGACAATAATACCCGTCCACAGATCTCTTGCCCCAAATCACTTCTGCTTTACATTTCTGATATAGTAATTGTTTTCAGCAGAAGGAAAACAAGTGATGATACAAAAATTGTCTTTTAAGTTATATGTAACCAATTGCAGATAATCAAGAGGCTGGGCTTTCTCAGCTTGCTGTAAAAACCTTGCCATTTGTTTTCTCAGCCGTTTTTTCTGCTGTTCTTCATCTTGCTGTTCCCAGCATTTACTGTTTCATTCTGCTGTCCCTTTTGAGGCTGGAAACTGTTGATAGAAATCATTGCATCTCATGGCTATTTCTATAGTCCTACAAACACCAGCACAGTATCCGAGTACTGTAAAAATTCATCAGATCCCAGAGCCTGAAAAAGTCTGTATGAGCTTGTCCATTCTGTACTGATGCTGTAATTAAGATGATGTTGCATTTCTCTCAAAGGATGCTAGGAGCGGAGGAACTTCCTTGAGATCAGTTTTGATTCCAGGGTAGCCTTCTTGCTTTGCTTAGAGGTGACAAAACTCCTGAACTTCTGCCCTCTTTCATAACTCTTCATAGCTTAATCTTTTAATCTTTGAAACTCTCTTTTGATTTCTGATCTCTTTTTTCTGTTATATCATGTATGAAGAAATGTGTTTTCAAATCCTGTTTTAAGTTTCAAATCCTATTAAGTTCTACATTTTTCTGGGAAACATCCTGTGATTTTAAAAAAACTCAAAACAAACCCAAAACTAGAAAAAGGATATGTTTTCTAGGTTTCTATTGTGTGTACTTATATTTTTGCAGGTATTTGCGATTCTTTCCAGATGGTCAAGTTATGATGCTAACAACTCCTGAAGATCCTCAATCTATCGTTCCTCGCTTACGGACTAAAAATACAAGGTTATTGAAATTAAGTGTTTGTCTTGATGGTTTTCATCTTGCTTTTACCTGCCAATTTCTATATGCTTTTGTCTTGGATTCTATATCCCGGCTTAGCAAAACAAGAGTGAAAATACCACATTATTTTAAACTTTTAAAGGAAGTAGCTGAAAGAATACATACTATTAGCTTGCTGGGTTTAGAATCCCTTTAAAGATACTATTCTAATTGACTGCCTTCTCACACTTCCTTGACTGTTTGAAGAAAAGTAGAGATTTTGCTGGGATGTCACTAAATTATTGCTTGATTTCTTTCTGATGTTTGCACAAACTTGTTGAAAACATAGGATGTTGTTTGTGACTTCAGGTTTGAGCTGTTCACCAGAAGTCTGAAAATAAATTTAACAGTAGGCCAGGTAGAACTGATTGACGTATCTTTACTGTCCTATTTGCGAAAATTAAAAGCCACCTTCCAAAATATTTTCATAATTTCATATCATCAATGAGCCTGGTACTTTGCTAAAAGGAAAAAAAACCCAGTATCCTTAATTATGATATGTAGTCAGTGTTCTTTTCATTGCTGAGATTTATAAGTACATCACTCTTTTGAGACAAAGAATTTTTTGTGTCCTTGATGCTATCCTCCTCTTAACCTTCCAGAACGGAAGCAATCTTGCTTGGCCATTATCGCCTTTCCCAGGAAACAGACAATCAAACCAAAGTATTTGCTGTAATAATGAAGAAAAAGGAAGAGGTAGGTAGCAAAACAGAGTGGAGGAAAAACAGTTTATGGAGTGGGCTTTTTAATAAGTTTTTTTGTCAGACTGAATATTTAAAGGCACTTGAAGATTTGCGCTATGCTAGAGGACTGAAATGAATTTCAGTTTTTAAGTGGTTTAAAAATAAACATGGTGATTGATCTCATGTTTTTTTTCCAAAATCTGTAACAATCTTTTTATTAAGACAGATAAATACCTGGTTCACATTTGAGCAATGGTTCTCCCCCATAGGCTTAATTGCCATGTCTCATGCTTTTAGGTAGAAGGAAAGGTAAAAGGTAATGTTCTGAGATCAGTTTTGACTGTGTGCAGTTACGTTTCACAGCATTAAATAAAACTAAGTAAGCTGTTTTCATTAATTGAACTCTGATTTGGTCAACTTAATTACATCACAAAATTTTCCGACTAACAAAGCATCTGTCAAGAGAAGCTTGTGAAGAGTCAGACGTGCTACCTTACAGTGTGTTTGCATAGTTGAGGTGCTGTCCTCCAAACCTACCTTACTTTCTGTGAAAACTTTTTCCACGATTAACATCTGAATTGGTGTATTTTCAAGGAATACTGGTACTTGCTTTTAAGTATAAGAGTTCAACAATCTGTCCTCACAGTGTCTGAAACCTCAGGATAAATAGTTGGACAACATGTTCTTTGTAGGTCATGAAGCTTCTTTTTCCTTTGTACAGAAACCAATTGACTACCACAAATACAGGTATTTCCGCCGTGTTCCTGCACAAGAAACAGATCACAGTTTCCATGTAGGGCTGCAGTTGTGCTCCAGTGGGCGCCAGAGGTTCAACAAACTTGTCTGGATACATCATTCTTGTCACATAACTTACAAGTAAGTAAGTGGAGAATAAGATCAAAGAAGGATACTTAACTGTAGAAACATAGGTGATGTTACTTTGTCCAGTACTAAATACAGAAGATGTAAAGACTTAGGAGACTTTAACAGAATGTCTTGAAAACAGTAACTAGCCCTGATTTGATATATCGTAATGAACTTTTACTTTAAGAATTCCCGAGATTTTAGTAGCTTTTTATAGTATGGGAAGCTTCCCAATTAGTAGAACTGCAGTATTTTTGCCATCTAAAGGATTTATGCACAGTGTTTGAATGATTTCAGAACGGCGTCAGAGGTGAATGACTTAGTGTGGTGCTAGTAGAAGGGTGTGGAAAACATCTATTCATTTAGGTATGTTTCTTTTCCTCTGTGGATGTGAATCTAGAAATGTCTGCACACACCGTGTGAGAACTGTAACGCTTACAAACTGTATAGTCCAGCAGTGCAAAGTACAGGCATGTGACCAACTGTTCTGACCCACTAACCAAGCAAGAGCCATGGCCACTGTTTTTGCACCTAAATTACTGGCAGTTTGTCCAGGCATTTAGGGTGGATTTAGGCCTTGTCTTCCAGCCTTCTTAATCTCTCTATTCAGTGTTTTTATAGGGACATAGCTCAGCTATTGAGCTGTAAATATATAAAATCTAGGAATTAAACTACTGGTGGTTGGGATTGTAGGCAACTTCCAGAAACAGAAAAAATGCTTTTATAAAAACTAATTTTTTCGTGCCTAATTTCTGAAGAAGTGGCAGTTATCACAGGCATTGTTTTCAGCCTGAAGTTTTTGTACTGCTCAGGTTCTGCTGTATGTCTTGCTGTGGTGGTGTCCTTTTGAAACTAGGATAAAGATGGGTATAAAACACAGCTAGGAGCACCTGTGCGTTTTGTCATAGGTTGATGACCATATGTCAGCTGCTTTTTGTCAGCATTCTTTTTAAAGTTCTGTAAACATTAAAGTTTTTGCTGTCACTCTGTATTCTGAATTCAGGGTTCTAAGTGAAACAAATGAAAGAGGATTTTTTTACTTCAATATTAATATGGTGACATGAGCAACATCCTGCGCTGTTTCAGATCTTGGAGCTAATAATAAGGATGAAAGGGGAAAGTGGTTTCTTTGGTGTTAGAATGAAAGTGTATTCTCTACATGTGATTCGGCCAATGTGCAAATGCTTTCAGAATGGGGCGGTATGGAAGACACATTCCAGCTGTAGCTTGGTGCACGTGCTGTACTGTGGAACAGGACAGCATTGCTGGAGGTATTGACCAGCAACGTTTATGTCATTTAACTGTTCCAATGCTCTTTGCAGATCCACCAGTGAGACAGCTGTTACAACTTTCGACATTGACAAGATGTACACCCCTTTGTTCTTCGCACGAGTGAAGAGTTTTACTGCCTTTTCAGAAAAGCCCCTCTAAGGAACACCTTCTCCTCTCACAACTCTTGCATGAATGAAAGGTTGTAGCTAATGAGCACTTAAGTTATAAATGTGTATATATTTTAAAATTCTGGAGAATTTTTCGAAGGCAGTATGTTCTGTTTGATTATGAATGGCTGGAGGTTTGTTTTGAAATCAAGCTTACGAGTATTAAACACCTTTACTTTGTGATAAGAATTTGATAACAAAGTATTGTTGGGTTTGGTTTTTTTTAAACAGATTTTATAAATCAGTCTGCTTAAAATGTGAGTCTTCATCTGCCTGGACACTGGTTTGTCCAAAAGGAATTGTTTCAGGAAAATCTCACTGTCCATGGGACAGTGTGTGTGGTCTCTGGTGAAGGCTGGAAACGTGAAGGGGAGAAAGTTGTCTTTTATCTGTTAAACCATGTGAATTAAAAGAACTTCAAATAAATGTTTTCTTTAAATTAAACTTACTTTGTTTGCCTTTAAGATCTGGCATTTTGTCAACATCAACCTTAAGAAAAAACAATCAAGGGCAAGCAAGCAAAAAATTTAACTGCAGAGATACATCCCCACCAATGCAGTGACGTCAGTTGGTCATAAATGTGATTTGATCTCGATAGAAGTTCAGTGGAGCCTGCCTTCTCAACAGGGTGAGCATGAAGGGGAGAGGGACGTGGGCAACGAGTTGTTCTCTTGCGCTGTAGGACGAGTTGCAGGGCACGTGGCCCTGCTTGGGAAGTGTCACAGTGCAGTGGTGAAAGGCTGGTGGGTACTGCCTGTGCATCGGCCAGCTCCGAATGCACAGGTGAGCAGGGCTCGCTTGGACACGATTGTAACGTGTTGCAACATTTCATCTAACCTTGCTACAGATGCTGTAACCCCTTTGAGCATTTGTTGTACTGAGATAAATTCTGAGGCTGCTGTAGCTGTTTGGGTGCTGTGTACTGCTCATCATGAAGTGTACCTTGAGGCTCGGTGCAGGTGCTGTACGCTGCTTCTCCTGCATATATCGCTTGGGGGTGTAGTGCAGACACTGTAATGCCGCTTGTTGTATATGTATCTTGGATTCTGAAAGAACTGAAGCTTTTTAGTGTAGTGGGTTTTTTTTTTTTTTTAAGCCGTTTTGCATAATTTACAGTTGAACATCTCATTTCAAAATGCTGACCTGGACTTGAGGACTAAAATGTGAAAGCTGTGGAAAGAACTATACTTGTTCCATAATTGATAAAGTGTATCTTTGCAAGGAGGTAGATGATTAAAATACATCAATAAATCATGATTTTAAACATGCAATCCCTTGGAATTTCTTATTTTGCAAAGAAATCCTTATTTCCATATAGTTAAAGATTATTAATGAGGAGTGCTATGCATAAACTATATGCTAGGCAATACTGACAGGTAGAATTAACCTCTTAATGACTTTTTATTATATTACTTACAGCTTATCTGAGAAAAGTAGAGAAGCTTTCAGGTATATGAGTTCTGAACAAGGATGTTGCCCAGAGAAGCTGTGGATGCTCCATCACTGGATACATTCAAAGCCAGGTTGGATGGGGCCTTGTGCAGCCTGGTCTAGTGGGAGGTGTCCTTGCCTGTGGCAGGGGGGTTGGAACTAGATGATCTTTAAGGTCCCTTCCAACCCAACCGAAATTCTATGATTCTGTGTGTATATCATAGAATCATTAAGGTTGTAAAAGACCTCTAAGATCAAGTCCAACTGTCAACCCAGAACTACCCTAACCACTAAACCGTGTCCTGAAGTGCCATGTCTACATTTTTTTTAGCACCTTCAGGGATGGTGACTCCATGACTTCCCTGGGCAGCCTGTTCCAATGCTTGACCACTGTTTCAGTAAATAAATTTTTCCTAATATCCAATCTAAACCCCCCCTGGTGCAACTTCAGCCCGTTTCTTCTCATCGTATCACTTGTTACTTGGGAGAAAAGATCAACACCCGCCTCACTACAGCCTCCTTTCAGGTAGTTGTACAGAGCAATGAGGTCTCCTCTCAGCCTTCTCTAGACTAAACAGTCTGAGTTCCCTCAGACGCTCCTCGTAACACATATACTCCAGACCCCTCACCAGCTTCATTGCCCTTTTCTGGACTCGCTCCAGCACCTCAATGTCTCTCTTACACTGCAGCACCCGAAACCAAGCACAGTGCTCAAGTTGCAGCCTCACCAGTGCCAAGTACAGGGGCACAATCACTTCCCTACTCCTGCTGCTCACACCATTTCTGGTACAGGCCAGGATGCTGTTGACTGTGGCCACCTGGGCACATGCTGTGTCATGTTCAGCTGGGTGTCCACCAACACCCCCAGATCCTTTCACCCCCAGAAACTGTGCTTTTTGTAGCTAGTCTCAAAAGACTCTGCCTACAACCCTCCTCTGGCTTATGTCCTTGGACTGCAGTTGCAGTATTCCTTCATACCACAGAACGTTTATTAAGGAGTGCATTGTGTTCTCATTGCTGAAGGGAGGAACAATTGCTTAGAATCAGCTTCATGTTTTGAAACGTTGCCAGGTTTTAAATGGGGAAAGATATTAGTTACCTACACTTTTGTTGAGGCTGAAAGGAAGATCTGATGCTGCCTGCTGAGAAACGTCGAAGTTCTGTCATGAGAACCAGAAGATGATACTGATTTTTTGTTTAGGTATACTTTTGTCCAGTAACCAAGTTGGATGTAGTAGAAGAACCTTCAATTCCAAGCTCATTGTACAAAGACTTATCTGCTTCTTCTGAGCTTTTGTTATTTCATGCCTTGACTATGTGTTTGAAAAACACTCCGGGTGTGAAGGAAAGGCTAGCTCACATCCTGTTACCAGCTGAGATGCTAATTCAGCGGGAGTCTCAGGCAATGATTAAGGTTATATACAATACTCCTTCACCAAGAAAATCATGTGAGCACTCTGTCTGTGAGACTGAGCTGGGATTAATGTCCTTGTTGCTCTGCATTCAGTGTAACAAGAAAGTTGAGATAGTTTTGTCTTTTGAAATGATTTAGCACCAGCTACTGTTGCTGTCTGTTCATGTGCAGCTATTAACAGTACTTGTTTCAGCAAAGAAAGGGGTGACCGGTTGCTCTTCCTTCATTCTATCCAGTGATTTTCAATAGTACAAGGCTCTAACTGCTAGAGGCTCTGTGTTCTTATAATTTAATTTTACTGTCCTTTTAATTACCATATAAATACATCAGTTGGTATAACTGGTTTACTGCTGGGAAATTGTCCTTTCCTAATTATATTAGTAACTTGAATAAAAGATACATACACCTATACAGTCCTTTTCCCCAAGAGTTTATTGTATGAGTTGAGACAAGTTCACTTACACAACTGGAAGGAGGGCTACAAGAGGTGACAGAAACATGGTTCTCAGAGCTGTAGATCTTTTTTATGCATTGGATTAAAGACAGCAGCATGGACAGTTCTGTGCAGAGAAGATGCTCAGATGATCAGATGTGCTGATCTGGCTCAGCCTAATTGGAGATTAGCACCAGTTAAACCATTGTGTGTAGAGCTGGGCGGTAGATGGGAGGAGGATGTGGCAGTGGTGTGATTCAGCGCTCCGAGCAAAGGACCAGCAGGAGACACTTTCCAGCTGCTAAGTTCAGCTCCTGATTCACTCAGTAGGCATGAGCCAAGCTGGTACGTGTGTTATTTACACAAGGTTTTTTTGTTTAAGGAAAGAAAACGATAGAGTCCAGTTTGATTTTTCTAAATCCAAGAAAATTCTCCTGGAGTGTGTGCCAGTGCACTTGGAAACTTAGCAATGTTCTTTGTGCTTTTCTCTTTTGTCTTTTCTACTGTCCAAGATGAGAAAAGTAGAAAAGCTTATATACATTTGTAAAACAGTTTGGCTTTCAGAAATGAATGTTACGTATGTGCTTTGGTGTTAACAGTACCAGTAAAGCAAAGACTTCCATATGAGAGTCACTCAGTCTGGATTCAAGCTTTGTCCTTTACGGGAAGACAAGCGGCTTTCTTAGTAGAACGACTTGCATAATTGCTGAAAAGGAACAGTTAGTGCTTTGCCTCACCTCTGTCTTGTCCGGGGTATGCCTCCTGAGTCCTTACAATAATTCTTAAAACCACGAGTCCTAGATAACGTTGGCTGAAACAAAGGATTTGGAAGAGAAACTTCAGTCTGTTACTGAGTGGAACTTTTGGGGCTGTACAGAAGTGGCATTCGCTCGTAGCTAAAGCTGCTTTCAGCTCTGGTAGCATGGCCTATTTGAAAGGGTCCAGATGCACCACGCTGATGTGTACCTGTCCTTCAAGGCAGTAAGAGACAGGTGTTAAAAGTACAGTACCGCGTGATTTTATGGAACACGCATTCAGAGTATGAATGGGAAGACAATAATGAAACACGACTGCTTCTGAAGAGAATATTCCTGCATCTTTTAGGATTGACAGCCTTCCTACCTTGACAACTGCAGGTATTCTGACATCTTCTGAAGATGTCTGCAGCACATTCATTTATTGAGCCTCAGAATGCTCTGTGAGAAGTAGCTGGATATGCTGCAGAGCTGAGAAAAGCAGAACTAGTAAATCCTGCCAAATTAAATTGTTCTTTAATGAGGAAAGCCAAGATGAGTAGACGTTTTTTCCGTGCATTTTATTTCTGAATGAGTTTTCCCTTGAGAAGATGTGTACACCACCATGAACCCTACATATTTCCATGCTAATTTTACACCTGAAGTGAATTTAATTAATTTTGCTTCCTTGATGGTAAGAGATTGCTAAAGTGCTAACGCAGAAGTTCTGCCTGGTTTCGTTTGCACTGCCCCTGGAGGTTGTTGCAGCTCGGTAATGAACGAGAGCTTTGGGATGTGGCTTCCTGATCAATGCACAATGTTGCTCTTCTACCATTAGGTGGCATGCCACGGTTTGATGTTTGCTTTTGTACCTAATGAAGTGTATCTGTTTTGCCCTACAGCTTGTTTATAATTTGAGAACCCTCCAGGAAAAATAGAGAATACGCAACAAGCAATAGTTTAGCCTTACGTTTATCCTGCCAAGCGTTCAGCTCCTTAGGTTTCTGTACTAGTAAAACGTCCACAATAACACAACTGAACAGGAATAAACAGAAAGGCCAGTTCTAGTGAGACTGTTCCAGCTCAGGAACCCTCAAACAAGAAGGACATGGACCTGATGGAGCAGGTTCAGAGGAGGGCCACAAAAATGATCCGAGGGCTGGAGCGCCTCTCCTATAAAGACAGGCTGAGAGAGCTGGGGTGGTTCAGTCTGGAGAAGAGAGGGCTCTGAGAAGACCTTATAATGACCTTCCACTGAGGGGGGACTACAAGAAAGCTGGGGAGGGACTGTTTACAAGAGCATGTAGCGATAGGATGAGGGGCAACGGTTTTAAACTAGAGAAGAGTAGATTGGATTAGACACTAGGAAGAAGTTCTTTACTCTGAGGGCGGTGGAACACTGGAACAGGTTGCCCAGAGAGGTGGTGGAGGCCCCATCCCTGAAGATGTTCAAGGTCAGGCTTGATGGGGCTCTGAGCAACCAGATCTAGTTAGAGATGTCCCTGCTGACTGCAGGGGGGTTGGACTAGATGACCTTGGAAGGTCCCTTCCAACCCAAGGCATTATATGATTCTACGATTCAAAGGGATTTTAAGTATCTGAATCTCAGAGTGGAGCCTTCAGTCCTGAGTTCGCTTCCCAGACTCCAGGAGGATGGCCTCCAAATGGGATCTGAAGCAGCTGATATTCAAAGCAGGAACATCCTTTTGTGATGAAGGATGATGTGCTGAAAATAAGTGGGTTTTTTGACCACTGTAACTTGGAGGGCATCTGTTCCCAAAGCAGCGGTCATCATTTCAGTCCCTGCCCTGCTCTGAGCATTTCTGTTCAGAGTCCAAGGTTGTTGGTCCTAGCCAGGGTCTGGCAGACATGCTTTTGGGGGGTTTTGGTCATCCTGTCCTGCAGTATGTGCAATGAACCTAACTGTTGTAGAACAGCTTTAATAAGGAACACTTAATGTCTCCACATAAATCCTGTGAAACTGGTAACTGGATGTGAACAGAGTACCTCCGCTCGAGGAGAGGTGAACCCCTGAGCTGAAAGTGTGTTTGCCTTCTATGCAGATCTCCCCCAAACTTTGATGTTGCGTCACGTGCTATCTTTGGGAAGTAAAAAGGAGCAATCCCTTCTCATATATTTAAGAAGATACTGCAGGGGTGTCTCGCTGCAAGGGCAGTTCAGGAAGCTTTTTCTCCTCTTTTCCCTAAAGGCCCGTGTCCTTGCCTCCTGACTTGAACTATGATCACACAAACAGCTGACTTTGCTGGGGGAGCAGACACATCAGGGTTGGTGGGAAATGGGATTCAGGGGCTTTGTGTAGAGGAAAAGACACGAATCTATTCATATTGTAAAGGAAAATTGATAAACAGTATGAAAGCATTAATCAGTTGCAATAAATTTTCATTAAGAGCTTATGTGTCAGGAATTTTAGGGGTTTTTTCCCTAGCTGATGTCGCGGTCCGGGCGCCAGCGTCCGTACCGCCTCCCAAAAGGGAAGAGGATCGAGGGCAAGGCGAGACACTACC
>JAVSBS010006164.1:4403-25833 GCA_033124195.1 Coracias cyanogaster
GGCAGGAGCAGAGTTTTGGATTCCACTTCTATTTGATGGAAGTTTTGAAAAGGACAGGATTATCAGGGATGGGCAGAAAAGTTCCTTCTTTGCCTTTGCAGAAAAGTTCCTGTCTCATTGCAGCCATTCTGAAGAGGAAGAGGAAGAAACCTTGTACAAGGCATTTCTGTTTTCCACTAATAGCTGTGTATGGGCCTGACAACCAGCCAGCATCAGTGGGAGGGTTTCCTCTGAATTATCTGGGCTCTGACTCTCACCTTTACTTTACGTTGGCTGTTCTATTGCATTAGCATTTAAAGATAGTGCTACATGCACAAAGGAGAGGATTTACAGTCATAGCCAAAAGAAAGACATGGTAGGGGAAAAGGGAGAGATCAAAAGAGTAGTTACCCTCCATTTTCATTGAAGGGACTAAAGCACAGGGACAGTAGGACTTAGACACAGTCACTTAGACAATCTGTGCCAATTTGGTGAAACGGATCCACACCCCCTGTTGCCAAGTCACCACTGCATTCCCTCATCAGATTGCCATAGCCCAGTGGCCACCACCATAGAAGCTCCTGATCTATATTCTAGTCTATCAGTACATTTGAACCTAAGTAAAATAGCTTCAGTTACATGCTGCTTGTTAGTGATGATCTGGACTTAGGCAAGGATTTGACTTTGGAAGCACTGTTGATGAGGGGGCATCTGTTTTGCCTGATTTTATTCTTGAAGCTCACTGGAGCTGCCAAGTTAAAAGTCGATTCCTCTTGCTTTGAAGAGCCTGCTCTGTGTTGTCCTGAAATGCATATTGTCCCTGCCTTCTTAAACCCTTCTTAAACCCTGCCAAAGACTGGAATCAGCGGAAATCGTCATGTCTTCAGAAGGTTTTGCTTTGAGCCCCATATTTTTTTCCATTTTCTTCCAGCATTCAGACATTAAAACACCTTGTCATGAAATGGAGGATGACTATCCGTTGTTTCTTCGGAGTTATTGTGCTGTGTTCTAGCTACACTGAAATGAGTAGGACATGTTTGTGTTTGACTTCTGCTTTTTATAGGGACCGACTCCAATAGCTGCATCTCTCAGGAGCCTCTGCATGCCTTTTGAATAAGCAGCAGGAGCTCTGGCTAAGCTTAGAGCTTCTTGTCTGACAGTGTTTTATTTCTTCAGCTGAGATCTGCTATACAGTCCTGAGGTGTTCTGGTTTTCTCCGAGTGAAAATAGAAAATCTTACAGCTACTTTTCAGAGACAGTCCTGAAAGAGAGCCAGCACATTCTACACACCCAAACCCAGGTACTCTGGATTCCTTGCTAAGAATAATTTCTGCTGAGCTACATATTCCCACTGAGATCCTCTGACCACTTGGCAGCACTAGGTCTGCCACACAGTGTAGTGCCATTTGTCTTTGTTAAGACAGGCCAGAAGCAAATTATCTCCTACCAGAACAAGGAAAAGGTCAGTGTGGAAGTGTGCCTCAGAAGTGTCCCTCTTCATCTGTCCCGCTGTATTTAAGTCTTCTGAATGATCATTCTCACTTACTTCTCATTCTTGTCAAACCTCCACTCTGTCACTTCTGGGACTGGAAATTTATCTTGCACATACATGGACACTGAAGCAGAAATGTTTTAGGCCTGTGGGCTGCAATAACAGAGAATTCAGCACCTAGCATCAGCATTCAGCTTGCAGAGTTAGTAGAAAGAGGTGAGCACCCAAGGAAATATGTAGGAAAATCTTCTCTAAGCAAAAGTATAGATACATGAAATGTTCCAGGTATGAATCTGACTGGCATGCAGAGTAGTTCCCTTCCAGCATGCACCTAGGCTTCCCTCTTGTAGAAAGGCTGCAAAGGATGGAAGTGTATGTCTAGGCTGAAGCATCCCTTCTCTCCCTCACCACGGACATGATACAGCACAGCAGTGCTACAGGGTCTGGCACCCTAAACTTTGCTAAGATAATCATACTGGATTTGAGTCAGAGCAGAAATGTTATCTCCTTTTGTTTCCTTACTGTGTCAGCTCTGGTAGTGTTTGCAGGTTGCTATCAAATGCCATCAGAATGAAAATAGTAAGGATTTCTATTTGAAGCACTGAAAGTATTTCCCCTATTTCAGTGTGTTGGGCCAGCACTGGAAGACACAGCCCTTAATTAGAATGTAGTGAAAAGTGCTATAGACAATGCCTATTTGTGCAGTAGTTGATCAATATATGGAGGATAATGCTCTCTATATTGTATATTCTTTGCATATACAAAAGCTTAAGAGACAATTACTTGACAATTTTTATGTACCTTGCAGAAAGCATTCACCAGAAACCAGTGATGGGGACAATCAAGCTCCAGGCATGGAGCCAATAGGCAACCGATTTTTACAGCGTGTGGATCAATTGCTGAAAACCTCGTCTATATAAAAAAGGCTTCCAAGCGCGCACTAAAAGCTCTTTACGTGACTTGACCCATGATCTAACAACAACCAGAAACAGAAAGTTCTGTTGTTGTTTGTATCACAGTCATTACAGAGGCTTGGCCATCTCTGTGCTCTGTATGTACGCAGAAGCCCTTCCTCCAATAACTTACCATATAACAGACATGGTACAAAAAGAGTTAACCCATCTCTGAGACCAGCTCAAGATAAGGTGCTGTTTACTTATTTTGAACAGGTTGATAAGTTGGCTCCAAAGCAGAAAGCTGTTTTCTAAAACCATTCAAGCAAGAAAAGCAGATAGAATGATTTCAGAGATTGCAGTTTCCCTGTAGTTTTATTGCCAGCTGTGTCTGTATTTCAAGCTGCACTGTCTGTTTTCCACCTCTGCAATAACATTCACACAACATCCATATCCTCAAAGAAATTATTTCAGGCAAAGACATAAGAGTTAAGGCAGTATTTCAAACATTCTTTGCTAAGTGTCACTTGACTGAAAAGCTACAAGCCTTCAGAAAAATGCAAGATCTGTGGGACGTGAATTCTTCCTGCTATGTTTTGTGTGGTACCCCACACAATGGGTTTTGATCTTAGCCAGGCCCTACTGTAATATAAGTAAGAGAAAAAATTATGGTATAACAAGCACTTAGAAAGTTTCAAGCATATCAAGAGAGTTCATGTTCCCTCAGAATTATCACAGTTGGAAATCTAGTGGTCCTAATTCAGTCTATAAAAGGTCTCTACTTCAGGCATTGCCTTCCCTGGGGCTGTTCATATGGATAGACATCTCTGCTGAACCAAAGCATTAGGCCAGTGAGGTAAAAAAGCCCTATCCCCAGCCCTGCTGTTCAGCAAGGATTGGCTCCTGTCAACTGGCATTTGACAACACCGAGTATACATTTATCCATGTTCCTTCCACAGCATTTACAACAAACACATCAGCATATCATCTACACATCAGCCCTAACTTTTTGGGACCTCAAAGGTATTTGCATCTAACCAGATGAAGCTTTAAAATGGTAATATTCTACCTCTAAATAAAATTTCTGGCATGACAGAACCTGGAAGCCCTTAAACTGGTGTTGAGATTCTTGCATTGCAGAGACAGTATTTTAACTGGTGGTTTTGGTGCAGTGGCGTAGTGAGTAATTCCTGAAATTAACTGCTTATGCTCACTGGTCATTCTTTAAAGTTTTAAATTCAAAGTGGGACAGCTTCTGGAAGATATACTGTAAAGGTGAAGGTGAACATGCTGCATACATGGGTCAACATGTAGTGGACTTAGCGTGTGGAAATTCAGATGAACTGAGTGTGCTTTGGGCTTCAAACTCAGTGAGTCAATGAAGATAATTGCTAATCTGGAGACATTTCGTTTCTGAGTCCTGCCATCATGCCCTTTTCTTTGCCAGCCCCTGAGCCACTGTAATGTGATAATTCCACTGCTGACAGAGCCCAAATGAAGCCAGCCAAGTTCTAATGTGTAATAGGATTTCCTGGAAGCTTCCTCAGGCTGTCCCCATTGGTATAGCTAGAAGTCCAGATTTGCCGTCTTACTAGTTGCCTAAATAAGCAGTGAGGAATCAATTTTATAAATAACCTAAGGAGGTGCATCACCTTGCTTCTTAACTTTCTGAGACACTTTTCAAATACTTCTGTGGTACCAATTCATCCCATCAAATGTCAAACACTTCATTTAGACACTGGGACAGTGATGTAATATAGATGCTTTAGATTCCCTCTATAATCTCCAGTAGACAGAAAGGCCTTTCCAAGGAGTACTTCCACCCATCTCAATTTCAGTCACTCTTTAAGGGTGCCATTATCTCTCCACTGAATAAACAGAAACCTTAGAGTGATCCTTCTCCTAATTTAGGTGTATGAGGGGCCTACTGTTAAGTAAAACAAAAACTGGATCTAGGGTTTCTCACTGTATGTTGAAGTGTTTTGAAAATGTGGTCCAAGATGACTTCTTCCTTGAGAAGCACAGAGCACGGGCAGTCATGCATTCACTTGGCCTCAGAGAGAACATTGGCTTCAACATAAATAGTGGCTCTGACACTCACTATTGCTGACCAGGGGCTGTTGCACTGCATAGGACTAGTCGTTTCTCCAAAGCTTGCATAAAGATCTGTTTGCTCTTTCCTTGGAGAAGAGGGAAGGGCTTAGAACTATATATAGATATAGTACTCTCATTAATATTGCATTGCCCTGCAGTAGCACTGAGCTCCACCCCATACCTAAATAATGATTGTCCCATTAAAAAACATAGGTACTTTTAGAAAATGCTGGGAGGCGTTAGTATTTATATTACCCTTAAAATGCACATAAGGAGGCGATGACAGAAAATTCTCTTTCTTTGTCTGAGTCTTGTCTGCTTTCCTTGTGCTGAGTTGAATTCCCTAGCACTTGTGCACCGTAATAATCATTCTTGGAAACTTCTGTCTTTGAGGGCTAGCTGCTGTCATTGCCAAGTTGCGCTGCTAATTGACTTTCATGCTTCCCTTTTGTTTTTATCCATTCAACCTCTGTATGTCATTAATGCTCTCACCTTTGTATGTCATTAATGCTCTCACCCCTGGCCTTCATGCTTTGAATTCAAGAGCAGATGATGACAGAACAAGTTGTAAATTAGATGACCTACATCAATGCCCTTTTCTTATGAGACGGTAAAAAGCATCCCCAAGAATTTACTTAGGAACTTGTTAGTTTTCTTTTATACTTCATTCATGGAGCCTGCGTGGGAATAAAACATGTCATCTCCACATCTAATACAATAATAACAGAAATGCAACACAGATGTCAGGTTTTGCAAATGATTTTTTTTCCCATTTACCTTCACGCACTTGCCCTCATCAAAAATTTCCTTGACCTCCCGGGACCCCCTTGCTTTCACACAAAGTGGAGGCAAAAATGATGCCAAGTTGAAATAGGATTCCCATTTTGTACTTGTGTCATAAGACTGCCAGCTAGGGAAGAAGAGGGTGTCTGGTTCCTGGTGTCACTCTTTATACCATGAGGCTGAAGAAAAAACCATCACTGCTGGAATCATCTCTGCCAGCTTCAGCTGAGAAGACTGGCAAGGAGTGAGGTACACACTGAAGGGATGCAGACAGTGGCCTAATTATTTTCATGTCAGCGATACACTGAGTGCGCTCAGTTTACCAGGGAATAAACAGAGCTTTCAAGGGGATGGGGACAGCTGAGGAGAATAATCTTTTGATTTACATCTTCCAGCACTCTTGTCACATGCATAAGTGCTATGAAAGCAGCATGTATATGGAAGATGCTTATTGCAGCTGAGAAGACATTACTGATTTCTTTAAAACCTCGGCTTCACAGTAAGAATAGATCCAGTGTAACAAAGCCCATCATGACTCAGTTGCGCAGAAAAAGGTTCTCGCTCTAGGAGCTGTTATTATGGTAAGATACAGTTGTTATGAGCTAGCAATACTTCGAAAATGCCTGACTGCCTATCTAAATAGAAAACTTGTGGAAATACAACCCTGCAGTCTACCAATACATGTTTATCAGTAGCTTGTCCATATTTGCTTTGGACTTGTTTGAAAGTAATTGTTTAGGAGGATAATCGACAATTCTGTCTCTGTATTTTGGCTCAATTTAAAGCCTGTACCTGCTTTAGGCTCTACTTCATCAAAGCCCAGCAAGGTGCCCTGTGTCTGTAACATCAGGGTAGTTCGCATTCCCTCCTCATCCTCCGTCCCTCGGCTGTAGGCTGGCTGCAGTCTGGCGAGAGGCAGCTGGCTCTCGGGGAGGGCAGATGCGGGCAGGGGCGGTGGGAGTGCAGCTGGCTGCGGTCATGTGGCTCCAGGAACAGGAGCTGAATTGAAGTGTGGACCAACAACAGTGTGGCTGTAGCAGCTATGTCTGTCATGAGGATCTTGCTTTTGAGGGTTTTGTTTTGTTCTTAATCTTTGCTGCTGAAAGCTGCTGCAGTGGCTGAGAAAAAAATCTGTGACACTGAGGTCGGCCAGCTGAACTGGGAGGAAAGAGCAGGGGAAATGCCATGGAACTGATCAGACTTGTACCACAAGGTTATGTACCAAGAGGTTGTTTAGACAGAGTGTATCTGGCATTTGCTGGATGCTTGCAGAAATGCAGTGAGCTCATGATACTCAGAATTATTAATTTGTTCAGGTTTTTTTTCTTTTCAAACAGAACTGTAATTTATCAGACATGTTTCATAGCTTTGTCCTGTGTTTCCTCTAAAGTATGGGTTACACGATGGAAGAAGGATGTTATAAAGAATACCAGACATAATCCAGTTTAGAAGAGCTTTATGTAGTTATTAAGAAACATAAAATAACACAGACTCCACAACATAAAAGAAGAACGTTAGGAAGAAGTTCTTTACTGAAAAAGTGGTTAGCCATTGGAACAGGCTGTGCAGGGAAGCAGTGGAGTCACCATCCCTGGAGGTGTTCAAAAAACAGGTAGATGTGGCACTTCAAGACATGGTCTAGGGGTCAGGGAGATGTTGGCTGAAGCTTGGACTAGATGATCCTAGAGGTCTTTTCCAACTTAAATGATTCTATGATTATGAGTGTACTGCAGAATCTAACACTTCCCACTGTTACATTTTTATGCAATGGATGCATATTTAAAACATTCAGAGCCTCCAACTCTGTGATCTAAAGACAGAAATAAGTCATCTATTTGTCTTGTTTCCTCTGTCTTCTTTACCTTGGGAAAAAAATGCTCTCCACCACATAGAAATCCTGCATGAGGACATCTCTCTCTGGCTTGGAGCTCAGATTGCCAACAGTATATCCAATCCCAAGCTGGATGGCCCCCTTCAGAGTGGATGAGGTGGTCTGGCAGAAAGAAAAGCAGTCAGTGAGCATTTCACAGCAGATTATTGTGATAACAACCCCTATACTACAATACAGTCACTTCTGTGACTTATGTGGGGTCATCTTGGGCAGCAGATATTGCTAAACAAGTTCAACCAACTGCTGAAGAGATGGATTAAGGCTTCCAGGTTTGCCGTCTGCAGGATTATGTGGTGCAAGGGTGCTGCATAAAATCAAAATCAGATTGGTAGCTATTGGGCCCCAATTTCTCTTCTCAGACTGCCACCGACACAGAGCTGCTACTCCCCACTCCACCAAACCAAACCTTTTTGTAGGTGGTTTCACCAGAAGCATCAACGCCTCGATGACCGATCTTCTTTCCTTGTCCAGGCTGTCCCGGTAGCGACGGTCCCTGCAATGAAAGAGCATTCTGGGCTAAAGCCCAGAACAGAACAAGCAGAGCAGCTCAGGCACGTTGTGAAGGACAGAGGTGGAGAAAAATCTGCAGAGTTACAGGTGTAAACTGGCACTGGCAAGCTTTGAACAAGGCTGTTTGAATTATACATCCATTCTTCAAGTCAAGAAGAGTTAGGACACCCAACCACTCCATCTGACTGGGCAGAGCCCTCAGCAAAGGTGCTGAGTTCAGGAAAGATCTGCTTGCTTCCCAGCTGCCAAGAATGCCCTGTTGCTTGGCTGCAGTTTCTCACTGATTTACAATAGTGATGGATTAAATCAAACAGCGAGAGAAGTCTACAGGGAACGGGGACAACACCACTCCACTCCTGCCTCCACACAGAGATAATCCGTTTGAGCGAGATCTCATTTGGTTACAATTCAAGGGACGAGCCCGCACAGGGTGAGAGGCAGTAACAGCTCTTCCTGAGGTTTTGCAAAGAATTTCCCAAAACGCTCCGGGACTGCCAGCTCTTCAGAGCGAGCACAAACCTGCTCCTACCCCATTCTCCTCCTATCTCAGACTCTGCTGGGGACCTTTTTGGCCGACCCATGAGAGAGCAGATTGTGGCTGCACCTTTAACAAGCCGATGTAATCATGTTGGATGACGTTTGATACAGCTCCTTCTGCGACCCCAGGCACAGGGCCTCTACGCTCTGCCATGGGGGGATGTCTCCTTGCTCCTCAGCTCTCCCACCAACCCAGTGGAGTGTGGAGCCCAGCAGACAGCTGGAACTGCTGGCAAGCCACCAGTTGAGGGGTCGGTTACAAGAACAGCCAGGCTTTGGCTGTTGCTTTAAGCAGCGCGCAGAGAGATCCAAGGTCATTTCCCAAGTGACAATATTATACCCTTCTCTAAGTGCCTCACAGCCCCATCTCTCAGAATTGATGTCTACAGCAGACAATGTATAATTTTGTTCAGACTACAGAAGCTCTTTGTGTTTTAGCTTTTAATCAAGAGCTTGCAGCTATTTCTGGTTAAGCTACTCGTACTTCTGGTACTAAGGGGCAGTCTGATTTCTCCTTCAAAGATCTTATTTCCTACTCTCTTTAAAACATTTAGCACAGCCAGTCTTGCTTCCAAGTACTCCTCCTCCAGGCAGTTGTGATTAGCAGCACAGCTTATCCTTTCCCTGCAGCTTCACACCAACAAGGTGGATCCTATTACACACAAGCTCAAGCTGTATCGTCCTGCCTCGCCACATGGCTCATCATCATCCTCTCAAAGCGATTAACAGACAGAGGTATTGATTAAGAGGTTTGTATCACATGAAATGCAGCAACAAAAGTCTCTTTTACAGTCTCCTGCTCTACCTGTGACTCTGTTTCCCAGGCAAGAAAAAGTGAGGCTATTTGTGCACTGAACAATCAACTTTCACACAAGTTGAGTTTCCTCCTATGCGTATCTCTGGGGAGGCAAAGAAGCATCGAGTGTCACATTCCTGGCACTTTAATGGGAAGATTTTGCTATCCATGTACATAAATGCTCATCATCCCAGGTGAGTAAAGGGGTACATCAGAAGCTTAGATCAAACAAAAACCATTTGAACATGATGCCCAAAACCAAGAGTATGGGCTTCAGGGAACAGCTTTCAGGCACAGGTCCTCCTACTAGATTCTCTTCTGCCAACTGTGAAGAGTTTTGCTCCAGAAGGTAACAGTGGTTCAGCAACCTGCAACCTGGATTATGTGTGAGAGATGAAACCTTCGAGATGTTCCCTTGTTTGATGGCTCTCCAAATCCCATCCCCTTGACTCACGCCCAGGAGCAGGTGAGACCCAACACAGAGCCCTGGAGATGCCCAATAAACAGATTCTCTATCTATCACCTTCAGGTTCTCGTGTGGAAGAGGTGCCCTCAGCCACTTACAGACATCACGGATCACGCAGCTAAAATCGGCCAGGTAGCGGCCATAAACCCTTCTCATCCCCTCTGTGGCTCCGGTGATGCCAACACAAGGACTCCAGAGACCTGCCACTAATTTCCTTTCTCCCAAATAACAGATACCAAAATTTTTAGTCATCTTAAATGTATTTTCAAATCCAGCTTTGTTCAAAAAAGTTGGGCAGGAGTGTTTTCTAGAGCTTTGTGTTCTCATTTATCAAGAGAGGATTTTCAAGGCCAGCTTTACACATCTCACCTCGGTGATGGCAGCCTTCTTCAGTGCCAGACCTGAGGAAAGAAGGGAAGAGCATCAGTAAAAGTTTGGCCATCAGGAAAAAATAAAACAAAATAAAAAGAGAAAACAGCCTAATGTTTTGCTCTTCCAAGTAAGCTGGAAAGCCTTTAAAGCAGCTCGTTTTGCTTGGTTTTCAGTTTCACTAAAGCAGGAGTCTGAAGTTACACGGCTCACCCGAACAACTGCATACTCTGCAGCACAAAGGCGCACAATTTTTCCTAGTGATAATGTTTCCTAGAGGCTTCAGTAGAGAGTTCTTATAAATCCCTGCTGCCCCGTAAGTAATAGGTCCACACTACAGAGCCAGTTACATGCAGAAGCCCAGAGAGACACTCATGGAGCTGCTCTCCAGCCACTCAGAAGGCACTTAACAAACTGTATCAATAATTGAATCTATTTATAGAATCCAATGTCCAAATATATCACAGAAACGAATGCATCATTTATCTCTACCACTGCCTTTGGGAGAAGCCACCATTACCCCATTACAGCACACAGTGAGAAATTAGGATTTTGCCTAAAGCTTTTAGAGATATAATCAGAGTTGGAAACAAGGGCCCAAACCCTCCTCTCACAAATGGCCATCTTTTGAATTTCTAGCACGAGCTCAAGTTTCCAAGGAGCTCCTTATTTTTAGGCACCAGCGAGAACAGGTTCCTCTGCCGCCAGACCCACGAGGTGCTCACTGACCTGCTGAGAGCCTCGCGTGTGGGACCACAAGCTCCAGCCCAGCTGACTCTGGAGAGCCACCATGAACAAGGATCAAGAGCTGCTTAAGAAGAGCCCTCCACCTCATCCCAGCAGCACAAAACCTCCTGCCAAGGCAGCTCCCCAGCCTCCCCCAACCACCTCTGCATGCTGAGCCCAGGAGGGAAGTCTGCTTGCAAAGAATGCAAACCCAAGTGATAGATTTAAGGCCATCTGTTTCCAGGTATGAGTCTGCTGTTCCCTGCTCCTGTCTGAAGTGCTGTTGCAGGCACAGATCCTTAAGCAACCCCAAATCCTTTAGAAAGGGCTTAATTTTGCAAGACCAGAGAGCAGAGCTTAAGAGTTTGGGCTGTGAAGAAAAAAGGTTCTTCCAAGCCCTTAGCTTTTCTCTACTTGAGGTCAACGGGTGGATTACACAAGTGTCAGCCAGTGCGCAAGTCCTCCAACTCAAGAGGGACATCTACACTCAAGCTGGGGGGGAGCATGGTCCCTCTCCAGCAGGAGATGGTGGTTGGAAAAGACCTTTAAGATCATCAAGTCCAACCACTCTACCAGGCCCACTTCTACACCATATCCTTGAGCACCATATCTAGACAGCTTTTACATACATCCAGGGATGGTGATTCAACCACTTCCCTGGGCAGCCTGTTCCAGTCCTTGATAACCCTTTTGGTGTAGTTTTTCCTGATGTCCAACCTAAACCTCCCCTGAAGTAACTTGAGGCTATTTCCTCTTGTCCTATCAGTTGTGACTTGTGAGAAGAGACCAAGACCCACAACCCACAACCTCCTTTCAGGTAGTTGTAGAGAGCTATAAGGTCTCCTCGTATCCTCCTTTTCTTCAGCCTAAACAAACGCAAGTCCCTCAGCCATTCCTCATAAGACTTATTCTTGAGATGCTTTCACCAGCTTCACTGCTCTTCTCTGGACCTGCTCCAGCACCTCGATGGCTTTCTTACACTGCAGTGCCCAAATCTGAACCTAGTACTTTATGTCCAGCCCTCCCAGCTGGAGAGCAGGAAAAGTCCCAGAGGATTCAGTCCAACATGCTGCTGCTTCAGCATCTTCCCTACTTGCCCAAGGAGGACCGATGACAGTTTAGGTGGGGTAACTGCTCAACCTCCTCAAATACAAGCAGCAATGCTTCAGAGTCTGTTTCAGAAGGATCCTGAGCAAGAAGCTGGGCATAACAGGAGTGCAATGCTCTGCAGATGACAACAGCACTAAGAGAGTGTGTGATTCAGTTATATTTTAGGAAATATTTCAGACACTGGGAGGCAAAACAACAACAAACTCAACAAACCCCCCTTGGTGGTTAGACAGGAGATGAAATTGCTCTCCATCAGAAGTACTGAGGTTGTCTCACCATCCTGTTCTCTGCAAAGTGTGGATCCCCTGGGACAAAACGCCTCTTGTCAATGTGGCATTTTGAGCTGTCTGCAATGACGCCCAACCACTTGGCCCACATCTGCAAAGGTGGACTGAAATGGGAAGATTCACTTTTGGCTGGTTGGTTTGAAATTGTGCTCTCTGGTGTCCAAGTTCTGCACCAGGAACAGAAACACGGGTCTGCAGCAAACGTCTGGAATCCTGCTCCCTCTGTGCAAGCTGCATTGCACAATCCCATCTCAAAGAGGAGGACGGGAGGTGAGCAGAGTGGGAAGTCTTCTCCGGTGCAGAGCAGCTTCACTCCATCACCCACCTGAGCTGCATGTCCCTCAGCCAAGGGGCCACTGCCTGCACAATGGGCTACGTGAAACCCCACCACTCCTTCCAGCTCTTTGGGAATGCACCAGCACACAGCTCAAAGAACTGCTGCCAGATCAAACTCCACATCCATTTTGCACTGAAAAATTATTTCTCTGGCCAAAGACAACACAATCTCATGGTCATTCAACAAAAAGTCCCTCAGTAGCCAGGGGAGCAGGAGATATGGCACTAGGTCAGCATTTGGCTAATGAATTTTCAGGGCATGAGCTGAAGCAGCAAGTCAAGACCACAGAGGAACCCAACAGACCAACAGTGCTCCAGGCTGAACACTGGAAATCACTGGGAACACAATGTGGACAAGAAGGCCCCAGAGCAGGGTGACTACGGCCTCACTGCCACGGCCGTGACCGGTCTCCTACCGCACTAATCTCTTTTCTACACTTTGTCACAATTCCAGAGTGGGAGATTATCTTTCATTTTGTGATAATTACCACAAGCCGCTTCCATTCCTAGCTTTCAAGTGTCTGCTGCTGCACATGTATCAAATGTGGAATCAACACCAACCACTTGTGTGAAGGAAAGGTACCAGAGGCAAGGAACTGCAGAGCTCCAGGAGAAATGGTGCTTCAGCTGGACAAGAGCACCACCCACAAAATCTTCCCAAACAAACAAGAAAATCAGCTTTATAAAATCAATTTGTCTAGGCAGAAAGCAAAACATGGCTGCTCGGACCGGGGTGCTCAGTTGTGCTCACCTCAAACAAGCTGACAGACGGCCTTGTGAAATCTGACTGAAAGCTTTGGGGCTTACACAGCCGTGACAGACAGCACTCGGGTTTGTGGGTAACAGGAGCTCTGCTGTGGCAAGTTCCAACACTTAACAAGCTAATTGAAATGATTCTTACCTGATTTGGTGTAGCTTAGTGAGAGTGTATTCAAAAACATGAGGAGCGGCTCTAGAAGGAGGACCCCAGGATGAGACCCCGGCTTTCCGCCCTGCCTCCAGCTCCTGCCTGGGTTTTGTAGTGCGTTCCATACATGCTTGACCTGCTGCCTTCAGTTCCTCTTCTCATCTACACATGGCTTTGAGTCAACCCTGTCCCAAGACATGAGCTACTTCAGAGCCTCCGAAATGAATGCTTCCATTGTATCGTTCAGCAATTCTCATCTCACATCGATTTTCTTCATGCCTGTCTATTCACAGCCACAACCGCGTGGTCCATCCCTGCTGCGATGCTGACATCCCGCAGGACAGGGATGAAGTTACTCTGGGAAAGCCCTCTGCACATTTCCTGTCCAACACAGAAAAGGCCTCTCCAGTGTTAGCTCTATTGTGCCAGAGGAACATCAGCCTATGCGGGATGAGACAACCCATTTCTCCTCTTCCATGATCTACTGCATCAACAAATGGGTGTTCAGACCCTTGGAGGCCCCTCACCCATCATTTCCCTATGCTTGAGCACTCGATCCCAGTAAGCTAAGTGCAAGATGAGCTGGCAGGGCTCCTGCTTCCGGAGGAAACCCTCAGCATCACCAGCTTCATCAGCCAGCTTCATTGGGGCATCTGACTCACAAACCAGTTCAGGCTGGGGATCAGAGCAGCTCCCTCAGCTTCTCCAGCCCACGGCTTCTCTAGACGCGGTGGGGAATCAACATCCTTTGCATCATGGAAATACAAGTAATGTTGGAAGTTATAAAGTTAAAAAAAAAAAATCAAACATTTGGACTTAAAATCAAACTTCATGAAAACCAGCAAATATTGCCCTCGCTGTTCACAACTTTGAATGAGTCAGAGTTAAAAACTCTGGTTTTGTTTATGTGCAGAGAGTAAATTTTAAAAACTTATCAAGGAAAGAAAGAAAGAAAAAGAAAAAGTCACTGAGCTCTCTCAAAACCAGCTCAGGCAAGTGGACTCACAAAACCCCATCATTATAAACCTGGAAAGAGCCATGAAAGGCTCTATCCACGGAAAAGGAATTGCTTAAGAAAGTTTACAAACATGCAGCTGAAGCCTCCTTTAAGATCTAACAAAGAAGTCTTCTTTATAGGACAGATGCAGACACACACACATATATTTACAAATTATAAGTATTTGAGGCTTTATGACGCTCTAGAGAAGTCAGAGCAAATCTGAATAACTGGTAGATTTATCCAGGCTCCTTTCTCTGGTCAGAGATGGTGCTGCATTAATAAATGCTTCATTTTATTAAAGTGTTTCTGAGGAGATACACTATGGGACTGCAACTAAAAATACGCTGGGATATAAACACCATGACACCATGTAAGCTGGAGGCTGTACCACCACAAGTCCTCCAGAACCACCACAGATGAGAGATGGGCAGTTTGCTGCTCTCTCCATCAGGGCGGCAGCGACTGCAGTCAAACCCGGCCAGCTGCCAAAGTGCCATTCTCCAAAAGTGCTGGACCAGCAGTTTACATTTGTTGTTCTCACTTTTAAAAAAAATATCTTATTTGTTTTTAAACTGTCAAGCTGACAGCAGCCTTTGCAAAATTGCCATTTAATCCTAACCCAGTATAACCTGTTGGGGAGCTGTGAAATTATGACAAGCCGCACTCGTGCCGAAGGAGGTCTGGATCTAATTTTACACTTATTCAATCGAGAACTAGACAACTTGACTGTCCTGAGCAACCCATTTAGACAATAAGAGGAGGGGAAGACTGCAAGGACGATGCTACAGTTTATTGTTTGATCAGACTGCTCTAAAAGCAGCTCCATCTGGTCAATGCATTATGTGCAAAAGTGTTAAGGAATGGAGACCTAAGACATGAGTTGGGAAAGTTAAAGGCTACACGCACACAGCAGATGTGTTGCCATCGAAATATAGAGAGAAAGGCTGGAAATGAAACGTATCCATCAAGAGAGACAGCTGTTACTTCCCGTAAGGGACTGCTGATGAAAATAAAATAAAATTACGAGGGGTGGGAGAAGGCAATTCAGAGATGCCAGTGAACACGTCGCGGCTGAGCAGCAGCATCTGAACCACCGCAAGCCGCCAGCCAGGGCTTCTCGAAGAGCTGGCACCAGCGTCAGGCCGTTTCAAAAGGGAAAGGAAGAAAAAAAGCACTGTATTTCTTCTCCCACTTGAAATGTGAGGCTTTAGCTCCCAGGAGCAGCACACACAGATCAGGCAGCCCAGGGCAGAAGGAGACCCAACAGGGAGCAGGAGCTGGACTCTCGGCAACCTCCTGGAGAAGGCAGCTACGTACAACCTGCTCTTTCCAGGCATCCTACTTCTGATCATCAAGCACATTTTCTTCCTATAAAACAATATCATTTGATTAGGATGATAAACATCAAGTAAGCCACAATACTAAATAAAAGGGTTGGGTTTTTTTCCCCTCCTTAAATGCAGCATCTCTCAGGAGAAAGAGCTCTGTACCCCGGGCACAGAGAGCTGCTCCTGCCACTGGAGACCTTCTAGAAATAACCAGGAACCAAAGCAACCTGAGATAAATTCTGCTTCTTATACAGAACCTACATATAGTTTTGATACCAAAAAGGTATCCCTGTTTCCCTGGAGCACTTGCTGACTGATTGATTGATTTTTTGGAATCATCTACACAAAGCTCGTGCTGATTGAACATCCTGACCTCTCCACCCGTTAGCCTCATCCAGCCCGGTGCTCAGGCTTGCTCCATCCCTATGGACAAGGAGAGCCTGGGGAGGAGAGACTCTGCTCCATGCACCCACAGCACAGGTAGCTCCACATTCCTCAAGACAGTTTAGTCACCATCCAAAAACCAGCAGTTATTTGCAGACACAGAAGTGCTGGCAGCACTGGGCAGTATTTAAACTCAACTGCCAGGAGCAGCCAGAGATAAGTAATCCCATTTAATCCCACCTTAGCTGCCCCGCTCTCCTCCCCATCCTCTGCTCCCGCTCACCACCCACACCAGCTCCACACCTCCTTTTGCCGTTCTGAGCACACAGGAACCACGTCTACTTCGTGAAGATGGCATTTGCAAACCATAATCTGCTGCACCAACTTGATGTGCTGCACTCTTCCCTATGCCCTTTGTCTTGTTTATTTGAGCATAAACTCATTAGGGAAAGGAAGAGTATGGCTTGTACAAATTAAGGGAGAGCTTAATATACCCGCGAGGTAGGTCGGGGCCTCGGTGCACCACCGTTGTACCCACTCACTGTGGGGGGACAGCTCAGGGACACAGCTCGCTCCCTCCTTTCCACTCAGGGCAGTTTCTGTCTATGAGCTCTCCAGTTAACCCAAGATGGGTGGGCAGCAGGAAGCCCCACATCCAGTCCTGCTCCAGCCATGCCTCCAGGTTTCTGCTTGAGGGGTCTGAACCCACACCCCAGAAGCTCTCTGGCTGCTCCCTCATTTGCCAGCCCTCCCTGTGGATCAAGCCACCTATGCCCTGTATGATACAGCCCAACCAGGGCTCCTCAAACCAAAGTACCAGCTTATGGAGCATCACCCCTGTGAGGGCCTCCCCAAAGGCCTGATTCTGCAGGAAAGGCAGATAGCAGCCTATTTTATTTTTGGTTTTTATGCAAAAAACTCTTTCTGCCTCAGAAATCAATGTGTTTATCCCCACTCAGGAGGCAGGGCAGGAGCTGAAGATGCAGGCGGGGAGTTAACACATTCCTCCCCCAGCTGCAGGTGCAGGATGAATCCGGGGTGCAGCCGCAGTGCTGAGCCAGGACACACCATGCTAAAACGTTTCCTTGACAACTCACCAGAAGAGCGCTTACAGCACAGAAGCCCAATTACAGTGAGGAACAAGCAGGACAAGACCAGGGAAATGAAATTTAAAAAGAACTGATTTGTTTTCTTGTCTTGGATCAGCTGCATGGAGGAAAAAAAAAAGGACAATTTGGAGCGCCCAGCCCAAGCCGTGTGACACAGCTGATAAAAAAGCCAAACAAAAATCTCATCAGGAGGAGCACACAATAGCTGACACCCAGCAGCGGAAAAGGCTGCAGCCATTCGGCTCCGCGCTCAACTCTGTAATTATGCAATCCAGTGGGATGTTCAGGCGAACATCTGCTAGATGGGAAAGGTGCAGCCTTATCTGAACACAGTGTTCCTGCTCCCTTCCACGCCGCTGGTCACAGGAGGCTTGTGGAGTGGAACAACACACGCTCCCCAGCACGTCCAGAGTGGCCAAGGCAGAAAGGTGAGATGGTCCCAAGGTCAGGCACTCCAGCAGCAGCCTTAGGGACACCAGCCTCTGCCTTGCCTCTGGCTTCTTTCTTTATTACAACCTTCAAGTCCAGATCCATCCACCAATTCCACAGCAAAGCTTGATTAGGATTTATGAGAGACAGCAAAGACGGGAGGAGGACACGTAACCTCTCCAGGACAGAGGCAGCTCTCTGTGTCTGGGACACAGTGGCACCATGTTAAAACCACGATGCCAATTTAAAGCGAGGCCACAAAAAGCGGAAGAGCTTTGAAGTCACATTCCTCACTGTCCTCCAGAAGAGCTAGAGCAACATCCAGTTGCTACCTTACCTTTGGTCAGGGGTAGGATAAGCTTCACGTGCCCTACTAGTGGGTCCCAACCCACCAACACCACTTACTGGAGCATCTCCTGGCTGCTGGGAGAGCTGTAGCTCAGCAGCAAGGAGACAGAGAACCTCCTGTTTCCCTTCTAGTTGCAAAAACATCAGGGATCTGAACATAGCACATGACTCCAGGCAGCCCCTGGGACTCTCTTTGTGTGTTCAGATGGAGTTTTCAGCTGCCACAAGATCCCAGAGAACCATTTCCCAACCCAGGTCAGAGAAGCACGGGACAGCTTTGTGGGGCTCGGTCCAGAACTCACTTCCCTCCTTTGTTTCCTGAGCATCACTATCTCCCTGCCTGCAGGCTCCCGCCCAGAAGCACGATTCAGCACTTTTAATGTGTGCAGTGTCCTACCTCTGTGCAGGGAAAGGATGCTCAGCTGCATCCTCCGTCACGCTGTTCTCCAAGTGCCGCTAACAGAGAGAGAAGCAGGAGGTGACTAATCCGTGATTACACACTGCTTGCCAGAGCAGTTATTCTGCCCCAAATGCACAAGGTTTGCAGTGTGGCACGGCTCAGCGCTTTAGCTGCACAAGGCTTAACCTCAGACCTCAGCACCTCCCGGCCAGGTAGGATTAGTGCTGCTGGAGGCTCTTCACCATCGACCTTCATGAGCTCCCTCTGCAACTCACTGGCTCTGTGAGGATACCTGCAAGGCTGGCACGAGGCACGGGACAAGGAATCGGTGCCTGGAAAAAGGATAAATTCACTGTAGCCAATCCCAAAACTTCTTAAACTGATAAATTGCACAGGATATTGTCACTGAGAGGGCAAAACTTTAACTAGAGAGCAGAAGGATGCCTCTGCACGCCATCAGCTTGGTTCCCTTTACAATATTGCTTCTCTGGGGATCCCTCTGAAGGTTCTCAACCTGTCTTGGGAGAGCCCTGGCAAGGCAAAGAAATCATTTAAGCTGCTTGTAGCACAGCAGAAACAGAAAGCGCCTGACTGCAAGCGATGAGACAGTGGACATCTCTCCCCCCTTTTGTATCTCTCAGCCCTTTCTCACAGAGGGCTCTGCAGCTGAACAAACTCCACACCTCCACTCCAGGACGGGTAGCCAGGTCAGATTGTTTATTGCTTCCACCACCTAAGAGTCTTCCTATAGATGGCACTTGACAGACAGCTCACTGCCCTTGCTCGTTCACTGTCAAGAATTATTATCAGACTGAATTACAGTAAAACAGAAGAATGCAACTGAAGAAAGATATCCACCTGCCCAAATCTTCCATTTTCTGACCTCCTAAAAGACATGTTGAAATCCAGTTACTGTGGCTGTTCACAGCAGGTAAAGAATTCCACCTGAAGTTTCACGATAAGCTCCTACCCCAATACCAGGGCATAGAGAAGTTACCACAGGAAGCACAGTTTTAAAACCGTGGGAGGTTGCCATCCCAACCAATTTTGTCTGTAGGCCACTCTTCACAAGTCATCCTGAAGATGCACCTGGATTTTTAATGAGCGAGGTATTTCCTGATTTACTCCATAGCCAAAGCTGCTCAGCTAAATCCTTTAAGATTTAATTCTGCTCTTGCTAATGTCACTTGACAGAGATTTTTCCGAGGGTGCTCAAACTCTGAAGACTTGAAAGGGGATTTCAGAACAGGGTCGCGTACAACATGCGTCACTGGATAGAAAGGCCTTTGCTAGGCTGCTCACAGCAGGTTGAGCAAACTCTCCTTCACAAAACGCTTCCAGGTTGCCATGGGTGCTGCTGACAACACTGCAACAGGCACACATATGTCGAGGTTTGCATCACAATGCTATGGACAAGGTCTGGGTGGGAGCGAAGGTGGAGGACACCTGTACTTCTACCTGCTTCAGAAAGATGACAAGGCTAAAACATCAGGTTGAATTTCTGGAGCTGTTTTTAGAGCGTGGGTTTGTGATCCAGCCCCTCTATGCAATTCAGACGTAGGTTTCAAGTTGACCAGGTCCCACTGAAAACATGCAATTAAAATAGTCATGATAAGAAAAGCAGAGGAGTGATACATCTTTGTCAGGAGATACACTCCTAATAAGCCTAGAGCTTTTGCTGCCATACCAATCAGAAATTCGAGCTCTCCAGGCTGCTCGCATGTCTCCTCTGAGCCAAGCTATCAGAGATTTCTTGGCCTCATTCAAAATTAACTACCCTGCCTCACATGTGGCAGAAGGCCAGATCTGGCTAGCATTTTGCTGCTTCCCATCAGTGTCCCCTCCACCCTTGTCACAGCCCCCTGCCATCAACGCTGTGGCCACCTCTTCCTGCATGGGCAACACAACCCATCTAGATCCTACAGCCAGCTGCAGTAAGGATTTAGGAGCGGTTCCTTAGGAGCAAACTGCTTAATCCATCCTAGCTACTGCAAATCCTTTCCTCCAGACAGATCCCACCCCTCCCTGGACATGCCAACACCTCCTCTCTCCCCAGATCAAGGCAGCTGGTGCTCAGAAGGGTATCAGGTCTCCAGTCCTCCTCTCCTTCCTCACGGCTCTGTGAACAAACATGCCCAGACAGACCACATATCCGTGTTGCGAGACTTGAGGAAGGACCTCTAGGGCAGAAGCCACTGCCACAAGCCATGTGGGGTTGTAAGTTGAGAATAAATTATTGTTCACCACCATGGTCCTTCCCCACCACTTCTGTGACTAGAGTGTTTCAGTTGGGTGCTCCTGCTCTGCTCTAACAAAGGCACCTGAACAGATGGAACAAAACAAGCCGTGGCAGAACAAGCTGAAAAGATGAAGTGTGCTGCCAAAAATCGTAACTCAAAGTTTCAGCGAGGAGTCTCTTCTCTCCTGGGGCTCCTGGCTGTAGCATGGCAGCTAGTGACTCAGCTATCAGCTGAAAATAAGTTATCTACAACATAATGAAAATTTTAAAAACACTTCCAGAGCTCTTAGTAGGAAATACAAACAAGTGAGACACACACAGATGGTGGGAAGAGATAACCTGGTGCCTGTGCTGGACTACAAGGATATTTCAGTTTCATTACAGTGACGTTCATGGACAGCCTCCTTCAATCCAGGTACCCACAAGCTGAAGGACAGGCTCTTTCTGGCACAGATCTGCTGCTTACTCAAAAGCTAGGTCAGTAAAGCAGCTTCTCCAGCCCAGCCTGAAGGATTTTCACTTGGAGGCTGAGCCAGGCATTTATTGCTTCTATTTAACCAAGTGTGACTTGATCCATTTACTTACTCATTTGGGAATGAGCTCTGCTCCAGACTCTGTACAGGTACATCCAAACTAAAGCTGCTGAAAAACAAGGAGCAGTTAGGCTCCCAAAGTGCTGCACATGCAGAACCAGTTATCCCCAAATTCCCAAAGGCATCGTGAGTGCTGAGGACACCTCAGATTTCTGGCACTGATTTCACAGAGGCCGCTGCACATGTTCGTACCCAGTTCAGCCACAAGCCCCTCTGCAAGCAGCACCGTCTGGGATCCAGAATGGAGACCTTGGTCACAGCCGAGTTGGGCACTGGGCAAGTGTCATGCTTACCCTTTGTATCCTGCTTGCATGGGGTAAAGGAATGGTCAAGGTCTTTCTGAAGCCTTTTCATAGAATGGTTTGGGTTGGAAGGGACCTCAAAGATCATCTAGTTCCAACCCCCTGCCATGGCAGGGACACCT